>JAOBYG010124431.1:0-10927 GCA_025403545.1 Epizoanthus stellaris
CTGGCGACAGATCGAGCCTTAAACAGAAGGAAAGAGAACAAGTGATTATTTGATTCCATTACAAGTCTAACAAGTACCTGAAACTGCGCTAAAAGCGACATTTGTGTTGATTTAATATGAAAGCGAATGGTACAATAGCTTGTGAGCGACACAATCGAAGTACATTCCAAGGCATTTCTTGGTGCCAATTTTGGCAAAATTCAACGGACATTTATAAGTTGCTATAAAAACGTGGGGACTTAAGGGGACCTTGAACAAGTTTCAAAAGAGTAACTCTTTGGACACCATTAGACGAAAAAGAATGCTAAAGTACCCGGGATTAAAAACACAACAAGCAAATAAAAGTCAAGCGATCAAAAGCAACGAACAAACAGAGCGATTTGGTCATGCATACCTATTGAAACAATCAGATACATTTTTCCATACAAAGGGAAACAAGCTTTAATTTTATAAGACCTAGTTATACTAAAATAACAATAGAAACCATAAAGCAGTTTTACTTACCTTTTCTTTCGTGGAATGAAGTAGAAATCGAGTGTTGAAAATCGCCAAATTCCCTCCTCGTTCGCCACATCTCGGTGAGATTTGACCAGTTTCGATCGATAATTACGCGCTAGGCGTCATGGGATACCTGACTAATCCTCCTTTGTTACAGTCTATTAACGTGCACTGTGTTGCAACGTATGTCTTATTCAAATCAGATACATTAACAATCTTTACAACATTTCATGCAGGGGGGCCAGCTGTGAAGCAGACAAATTCGAGGGCTTTGGTTTTGTTGTGTGTGGGAAAGAGAAATCACCCAGTAAGTGCAGACGAAATATCCTTTGACAGTGGATTTTACAAATCAGTTGTAAAATGTCGTGAAGTTTTGTTTGACAGTCACGATCACAACGCAACGCTACACAGCGCAACGCTATACAACGCAACGCAACGCAACATAGCACAACATAACACAACACAACAACAGAGCACCATATCACTGCACAGTAAATTGCCGTTGGAACACAGCAAACAATACAGTATATATGTGTGTATATTTTCAAGAAGATACCTTTGTTGACAACATGCGACAAACTCACTTAGAGTTTCAAATAGGGATGAGTAGAATCAAGTAAATAGCTGCCAGGGGGGCAAATGAGTTACTGGTGTGTTTATATTACAGAAAGTGACGTTTTAAAAGTTGCAGTTGTCCCCCCTCGGGGGGCGGGGAGGATAGGTGGTACCTTAGCCCATGGTAAAGGTGGGAATTTCATATTCCCCAGACTCTCGGAAAACGCACCCAAATGTCCCAAATGTCCCACTCTGATGTTCCTTCATTTACATTCAATTAACCATGCCAAAGTTATGACGCATCCAGTTGTAGGGGTTGTCCATAACATTTGCGTCTAATTTAAAGTACCTTCTAATATTTTTGTCCACATATATAACAAGGACAAGACAACGAACAAGACAAAAAAATTCATATTAGTGTTCCATCTTTTTTGAAATACTGAACAACTCAGTGGGGCATTGTCCTTTAAACCGGGAAATTTCTAGTACAAATTCCACTCGGTGCTCTATCCTCAACGTTTACACCGATACCCAGGGGTATGGCTGCATACAACTGTTCTTATTTGAAGCTGCAGCAGTACCATTTACGTGTACACTAATCACGTGACCTGTTCGTTTATAGGCCCAACTTTGTTGCTGAAAATCGAACACAGTTTGGAGAATGAAAACATGACTGACAACGTGTTTGAACAGATGCTGGTCTGTCTGAAGGAGGAGTGGATGGAGTACGTTGTAGCTAACGTGTTATTCGTGCCGTAATCAATCAATTGGGGCAGACTGGCAGACCTATCTGTAGAGATTACTATGTAACCACATAGATGCAAAGATTTCAGTTGATTTTTCAAGTGCATTTGACGCAAATCACACTCTCATTGACTAATAAGAACATATGATGCTGAATTAGTCATTGGTGGAAATTCACGACGCACACTACTCTCTGTTTTATTCATTTCTCTGTGTTGCTTGACTTACTTCCAAAGCCTACTAGACAAGTATTTTCTCCTGCTCGGAAATCTTTACACCTGTGTGATTAACGTATATCACAAAGTTTTTCTCGTGCAACTTGGAATAACTAATCACTTGTGCTTGTGCTCGTACAGTTTTGTGGTCTTCGAAACGTTTACGAGTGCCGAGTTATTCCAAAATTGCACGAACAAACCATGTGATTACTTGTTAATCATACAGAAACAAACATTTTAATCAATACTTAACTTTGTTTTCCTTGTGTGATCGTTTTGCCTGGTCAGCTTGTCGAATTTGCTTTCTTTTTCCTCGATCACCTACTTCTGTAGATGCTAGTAATTAAATGCTTCTTATCCACTGGTAGTTGTCCCTTTGAGTGTTAATTTGTATCCGCTTGGATTGGCAGTTGTTTTGGTAATTCTGCACCAATAATTTTCTGACTTGTTTGTACCGATCGCCACTTTCAATGATTTAGCCTCGTTCGTGTGATCTGATTGACTGATGCTTTCTCCGGCGGCCAATCAGCGTTTGATTTCACCTTCTCGCACTTGATTTCGTAAAATTGCACTCGATTTCAAAACATTACACTCTGATTTGAAATGAACAGCGCTTATCTCGTCCAATCAGAATGAAGAAATTTTTGCTACCGTATGATTACACATGCAAATAATCTATTCAGTTTACAGAATAGTACCAGAGTGATTCAATCGTAACAGTGACTTGGAACAATTCCCAGGAACTGATTGATAAAGTAGCAGGTAGAAAGCTGTTTGCGATTTACTAGAGTAATTAATGACCGAGATATAGGTCGTCAAATGTAGAAACGATACGAATGTACATTTGCTATTCATGACTGATTCTAATATACCAATAACTAAATGCTTTAGTTCAATTTCTCTGAAGACGTACAGCACCCCGCCTATAGAAATTGCAAATACTTTGTTAATAATACCAACTATCAACTAGTACTTATCTCCCGGCTCCTCAAGATCAAATAATCTTCATCACACCTTTGCTTTGAAAACTTCATTGAGTTGTTTTTATGATATACAGTAATGTCAAGAATAAACAAGGAAATGATTAGTGGATTACCGTGGCACTCGCTCTGAAAGACGATCCAGTTACAATAACTTGTTCTAACGTTTGAAGTGAAGTAATTAAATTCCGGTCTGCAGAAATCGGTCTTACCTTGTTCCATGCCTTCAAACAAATGGTAGAAAGTAGTGATTGAATAATCTTGAATAATTATCTCGGTACTCATGAATCTTGTCTTTGTCACTTGCAAGTCAGCAAGCAAGAATGAACACAGCTCCTCCACCGTCATGCAAAATTGCATGGAACCATTTATTTGCAAGCAGGAAATAAAATTTCAGAAATACCTTGATCTCCGTGAACAGGAGGCAAAATCTCTTATTTCAAGCTCAAATGTTGACAGTAGGTTGGCATAACGCCATAGAGGTTATTTTTATTGTAGAGAATTCTCGAAGCACAACAAGTTCTAGAGTAGACATTAACCATTTTCAGGCCTTTGTAAATTGTATCTGACCTCTCTGCAGATTGAGTAACATCATCGCTCCATAGACGTCAGGCTGTTCTTCCCCGAGTTTTTTTGTTTGTTTAGTGTTTCTTGAACGTGATTTGGAAAAGCAGCCTGTGGTACTAACCCAGATCCTTCTCTTGCTTTTTACAGCAAAGTGAAAGTGGTTTTCAAGTTCGCGCGATCAAAGCTAAACACAAAGGAAGGGAAAGAGAAGTAAGTAATCGTGGATCAGTTTATAAAGCTCACAAGCCTCACCCTGATGTTCTTCTGGCTTACATACGGTAGTTACCAGGCTCTTGCTTCCTTAGAGGACATTTGCATCCAAAATGTTGTGCAAGTGAAAAGTAAAATTATTGGCACACCAAAATAATTCCACAATTTTGTTCATTGATCGTATCTGCTTCACCTTGACTAAAATATACTTCGGTGCCATGTACATAGTACATACGATTTAAACTCTGACTGATGTGCCTAGATGTTAGAGCCTTTTATATTGTAAATTTTAGTGAAAACACGCAATTCAGTTTTATACTGCAAGGTGTTTTACTAAAGTTTCCTATTCCTCTATTCTGGAAATGAGCCATAGTGTGGAAAAGTACAAAACCCTCGCTACTGTGCTTGGGTGCAAGCGAGCTTTACATCAACACACCATCTCCTTGCTTTACCAACTTCGTGAATCGCCTTCAGGAAGGATTTGTTTGTTTGTTTGTTCGTTTGTTCTCGGATCATGTTTTCTCGGACCAAATACTGATGGTACACTTTCAGAGGTTGTAAGGAAGCAGTTATCTTGAGCACAAAGTCAAACAATTTAATGGGAATGAAAGATGTAGTTAATAAAGGTAGTGTCAGGTGCTAGTGCTGAGTGTTGGACTGACTGAACAGTCATGTTTTTTTTAATTGCAGGCTTCTCCAGATTCTTGGCGCAAAGCCTGAAGACGAGATTGTGCTCAAGTTTTGGATGACTGGACTAAACCGTCAGTATAGATCTCACCTGCTAACGTGCAGCAGTTCATCACCTACGTCGCCTTAGGATCGATGTGCTGCTCTGCTACTAAAGAAGGAAGCACAACATTTGGCTGTTACATGTGTATCAAAGCATGGTGCTCACTGCTGTTGCAGGAACTGCGTTGAGAATAGCCAGAAGAAACCGGAAAGACAACATATGATTGGCCGTATTCACACCAGAGACGTGTGACTCGTCTCAAACGGATAGAGCCGATTTCGCTTGACTGTCCAAAGCTCATTTGCATTGCATTGTCAAAGCAGCTTTTGACCAATGAAAGTTGCCAGAGATTCGACTCGTGTTCAGTACTGGCCAATCAAAAGCGCGAAGTTCACCACTCACGCCATCAGTAATGCAAATGCAAATGACAATGCGAATGACAATGCGAATGAGTTTCTCCTCTGATTGGTTTACGTCTGTCACGCGACCGGCTGGTTGGTTGTGAGTTTTTGGTAAGTGTTGCAAAGACGGACTTAGCCAATCACGAGCTCTGTCTTTGGACAGTCAAACGAAATCGGCTCTAACTCGTCTTAGTTTGAAAACGGGACGGATAACTTTTATCAGGATTCGTACCAATTTCAGATGATAAAATTCCAGGAGTTTTCCAGGGTAGAAAATATTTTTCCAGGACCCTTTCCTCTATTATTTTACGACACTACAAAATCCAACTACAAAACCACTGAGTAACGAAGTTCCGACGTATATTTTGCCAAAACTGCTTCCAAATCATTGATTAATTAACAAAACCCTAGTAACAGTTTGTGCAGCCCTGGTCTGTTTTCTTCAAACAATTTTCTCTAATTTGTTACAAAATACTCAACTTTGTTTGTTTATCCATCTTGATGACGAGTAACACGAGATGAGTTCTCTGTCTCGTTTTCACACATCAGTTGGACGAATAACTTGTCGGCCGAGGTATCCGTCTGCAGAGTTCTCCACAGGAGAAAAGCCAGAGGCAGAAGTTTGCATAACAATGGCTCAAATTTGCATAACAATGGTAATGATATCCACAACAATAACAATTGCCCAGAATAGCAGGGTGCTGCATCACTCTGGGACGCTTTGGGGGAGAACCCTGCGTCTGGACACGTTGTCCGTCTTTAGTGTAATTCCAAAATTCCATGACTTTCCAGGTTTTCCATGACCCGTACGAACCCCGTATAAATATTTTATTATTATCATTATTATTACCGAGCCTAGAAGGCATCCAGCAAGATCGTTTGTGTTCTTTACAAACTGAGTCAAGATAGACATAAACTGCAAGTTGTCTCTTCCTTTTCCTCAAAATCAAGATCAATGAACAAAAAAAGCCGTGAAATTGAGTGGCGAAGCCACAATTCAGGGCTCGACACTAGCAGTGGTCAACTGGCCATTGGCCAGTAGAAATAATTCATTGGCCAGCAGAACTCTAAAGGAACTTCCCCCATTTGTTCACTAAAAAAACCTGGACCAACTGGCTAATTGGCCAGCAAAAAATAAAATTCATTTCGGGCACTGCACAAGTGAGTCGGGGAGCACAAGATGCATGTGGATTACGGGTGTTAAAGAAGAGAAAAGAAAGTTTTAGTTTTACTCTCTACTCACTCCCCTGACTACAAGACGTCACGCTGCCATATAAGATACATGAATTTTGGACATATAAAATCAATAATAAAAATAATTTACCTTAGGCCACACCAACTTAATTAGTCGGTTTACGGTATCTGCCGGTCCGATTTTATCGAAAATTTTAAATTAAAAAAAAAATTTACTTTGAGTTAAATGCAGAAAATATTCAGAATTTTCATTCAAAGATAGCGTGGCTGACAGTAAATGGCAAAGAAGTTCAAGTTTTATAATCTGTTGAGATGATTTTTTCACACAGTGAACACTTTGAGAATCGCACCACGCAGTGAAATTTACTGAAATATATTTATAAGTCTACCGATATTTTTTTCTTTCTCGAAGTGTAACTTGAATTCTAAATAAACCGAAGTACAATTTAATACAATTAAAATTTAGTTCCGTTGAACGTTTTCATAAAGTGTGTTTTGTACTGAAACATGGTATATATGGCTCGTGACTTATTTTTCTTTTCCCTCCTCTGGTCCAATATTTTGACCCAAAAATCCCGTAAACCAACTGATTAAGTTGGTGTGGCCTTTTATGTTATGTTCTAAGAGAATTTCGATCAATCTGAGTTTATAAAGGCCCAGGTATTTGTGTACATGTATGCCCACCTGATCAATAGTCAAGCCAGCTTTTCCACACAAGAAGAAAGTGCGTTGTTAAAATGAAACAATGAACCAATATTTGCATACATGTGAAAGAATATTCTTCACTACAGCCCTGTTGTGAACAGAGATGGAAAGCTGGTTGCTTTGAAACATCTGAATTGAGCATTGTTTCACAAAGTAATACCACAGTGTGGATGTCAGCTCTTCTCTCCAATCTCTGTCGGTGTTTGTACTTCACTTGTTTCTCTGGTTTCTGGCTCTGTTACAGTTTGCAATTGTTTAAGTAGCACATCGACACATCTTTCAACAGTATCCTGTACAATTGGTACTTCTGACGAACGAAAGTCATCGAGTACATAGTCCACTACTTGCGACCTATCCGAAGGACGACCTATACCAAATCGTAGTCTCTTCATTATCTGTTGAACAGAAGAGAATGATTTCAAAACAATATTTAATGTGGCTAGGAAATTTTATTGGGGTCAGAATGTTTTGCTAAGATGTCTAAGTTATTACGTATTATGACTATTATTATTATTATTATTATCATTATTATTATTGCCATAGCAACCAAACTGAGTTACTAACAAATCATTTCATTGAATGAAAAGCATTTCAAAAAGATTTAATCGAAAAATGGCAACATTTTTGTTGTTTGAATACGTACGGTGCAACTTTTATCCAAGCCATTTCGAATGATTTGTCGTGTAAACAGTCAAATATTCTTGGTATGGATCCATGTACTTCTTTCCACTGTTTTGGTCATGTAAACGGGCTTTAAATTTAGTGATTTTCATGAACTCACTAAAGTCACCAAATTTAGTAGCAGCGACAGTAATACTAGTAACCATACGGTAGCTCAAAATATTTGTTCAATTTTCCTTAGTAACGTACATATACTTTTTTTATTTATCATGTAAATTTGCAATCGATGATCAGTCGCTTTATTCCCAAACTACATTTCTTGTACTGACATTATGAACAACAACTTAAATGTTGCTAAACCTGGGGTATAAAGGGTTAAATACAACCAACAGCATTGTTTCAAGAGCATCGGAAAATCGAAATGTTATTTCTCAACGGGGCTCTCAAGTAAAACAAATGACTGGTTGCTAAGGATAATTAAAGCTCCGTTGTGCACTATATTTTTATGCTAGGAGGATTTAATTAATAGAAAACAGTTTTTAGAGCACAGAGACAAATTTTGTGTGGTTGATGACATCATCACTTTCCATATATATTATGTCACTAAGTTACAAAACTAAAAATAACTCGCGACCCTTACGTATTTTTGCTGACTTTTTTTCTGAACACATTCCAGTGCATCACTAGCAAAAAAGTATGAAGCGATTTTCTTAAAATTTATCCACGGACGATTTATTATCGCAATAGAATTTTAAGATGACATCATTCTATATTTCCTTCCACAGCAGTTTTTCTCAAAAAAACGCTTCATACTTTTTTCAACCTCTCTTTTTATTGAACAACAGTACTGTAATATTTGCCTATTCTCTGTTGTTCAAGCCGAACGCGTTATTAAGCTTTGAAGCTGCAAAATACATGTATTTTTCATATATGGAAAGCAATGATGTCATCAACCACATCAATCTCTTTTCTGTGCACCAAACGATATTTTTTATAAATTAAAACCCCCTAACCTAAAAGATAATGAAGAAACTGAGTTTTAATTCTCCTTAGCAACCAGTCATATAATTTACTTGAGAGTCCCCTTAACGTCCAGTGGAGTGACTGGACGTTGGGCTTACCTCATCCTCCCTTCATCCTTAATTTCCACTAATTTATAGTCGTGGTATTGTTGACTCTTTGATTTTCATCTTTTAAAAAAGCGCATTGGATGTTAAGTGATAGCATTTTGATTTTCCGACGACCCCTTAAATCAAGCCTGCGGTGAATACAATAAATGATAAGTCTTGATCTGATAAATATAGTGAGAAGACAAGTAGACCACAATTCGGATGTAGCCAATAACATGCACACAGTAATGAGTATTAACCTACATTAGATCTGAGTGATCCAATCGCCGATTTTACTCCATTGTGGCCTCTGCAAGAAAAAAATATGCATTAATTAAGATAACAGTATGATTTATTTTCACTGAAATTATAATGGCTTTCCTTTACATGGTTGCCACTGAGGTCCGATTTCAAATTCCCTGACTCAACTTCAATTTTCCCTGACTTTTTCCCTGAAATATATGTTCAGAAAACCACTTGATCCTCATGAAGCATGCCTGAAACCATAATATTTTACACTGCCTAATGAACATGCCCAGAATTTGTATCCACTGATCAACCAAGGAAATAGAATGATGTGGATCTTGGTCTTCAACTCATTCTTGGCTCTCAATGATGACAAAGTGAATGTGCTTTTAAATTTCTCTCCCTTTCCTGCTAGCAATATAAATTTTTTTAATTCAGTTTTCCCTGATCGATGGAATTTCCTGACTTCTAATCAAAATCATCTTAATTTTCCCTGACCAAGATCAAAATTCCCTCACTTTTCCCTGCCCAGGGGCCCCACTTGGCTATTGTTATGACGGGGGGTTCGAAGGATTTTTTTGAGTCTGAAATTTTGGTCTGAAGGGATTTTTTTGAGTCTAAAATATGCCAGGATTTTTTTTTGGGTCGCCAAAATATGCCGGGATTTTTTTGGGTATAATTTCTGTTTTTCAGTCATTTAGGAGCACTTATGTGGTGTTGAAGTCGAATCAGAACCGTGGACATTTAGCTGAAATCAAGGCTTGTTGATGTCAGAGTGCAAATAATTTCATAATAGCACCACAGGGCATTCGTTATAGTTGTTTCAAATTTTAGTACAGAAAAACTCACACACAGGTCAAATGGTACAAACTTTTTATTTGAAGAAAATTGAATAAAAGGTAAGAAAATGGCATAAGTTTGAAGCAAAATGTAGATATGTGAATTCAAAACTATTGAGCCACCTTATAAAAGGTTTTAAAAAGCACTCTTGTGCATGCTTTGCAATCCTCTACAGTGCGACTGTTTTGGTCGCATACGCGACTACAAATCGTCTGATATGACTATAAATTTAAAGTAAGGCACAAGACGTTTTATTTTATTTCACTGATGCAAACAGAGGTCAACATGCAAAAACAACAAAAACTTTATGGCCTAGTACCCATTCTCCAGTCTGCCCGAAACGGGCCTGGTTATATTTTTCCATGCGAAAACTTCAACGAAAGAAGATCGATGCGATATGAACACAAAAACATGCAGTTTCAATATTTGCAATTGCTTAACCAGTAATTCATTTAATTTAAAAAACCATTCAAAGTAATTGTGGAAGATTATTTTGACAGTAATATATTTGTTAAAGCACACGGACAATGGTGAATCTGAGTGGGAACTAAGCATGCAAATTTTGTCAGTAGCGGCTTGACTGGTGCCAGCTAGGGAACTGATCCACAAATCAGTTGTTGTCACATGGATTTTGAAGACATTTTCCTTTCTAAAGAAGATTTCTCCTGCATTCCTATTGCCTGAATGGAGATTTAAAATACCTGCTTGCCACAAAATTCGAGGACGAAATTATCTTCTAAGACATGAAAATGAGCTTCTGTTGAGTTCAGACATTACATAGTTACTGTAATCCTGTAATGCCTTTTCAAGCATTCGATTTTCTCGACAATCTGATACCTTTTGGCTATGATGAAAAAAGGGAGTAAAACACAAAGGGGGTAACAAAATATAATTTATTATGGTGAAACCTATACATGAAAAATGCATTGTGAAAAAAATGTAATGATCTGTTAATTTAAGAAATTGGAAATTTTGTTTGAAATATAGGGGATTATAAATTAGAATGTTCATCTGGTTTGAAAAAATTCATTATTCTTAGTACCTTGTAGAGATTAGAGAACAGCTGATCTCAAGTTGCTAGTGAGACCAAATGCTTCATGAATCCTTCAAAACCTAAAATCTCTAACCTTACAGTTTGAGGTAGGGCCATTCCACAGTATTTTGGACATAACAAAGTCAAAAATCAAGTTATTAATTCTGAAGTAATTTCTTATGACCTTGTTGTACAATAAATGTAGTTTGTGAAAACAGCAAAAATGGCTCCCGGTCTACTGCTGTTATGCATAAATTATCATACATTTGCAGAGGTTTC
>JAOBYG010124542.1:0-10925 GCA_025403545.1 Epizoanthus stellaris
TGGCTCGCAAATCATTCTTCCACCCCCACCCCACGATATCAAATGGTCCATCCCTTATCGGTAAATTATGAACAATAATTATATTTTATTCGCGGTGGATTTAACTGTTCACTCCTTTAGAGGCTAACCACAAAACTCAGAAACATAACACAGCTGAAATCCAACTATCTAAACTCATCTACACAACTACTCTGATATAAACCCAGTTACAACACATATGCAGCTACGATTGTCAGTGCAAAATGGAAAAAAAAGGGAGACTAATGGAGACTTTTGCTACCAAAGAAACATATTTAAAAGTGCTAGATTTCTGAGGGCTTTCAGCATACGATAAACCTATCCTGATTTTCAAAAACTTTCATTTGCTATTGCAGTATCTTACCATGGTTAACAAAGGTCTATTTGGAGGATTTCCCACAAACACAACAGGCTACTATAGAATCCGGATCAGTACACCAAAACTGTATTCACTATAATAATAATAATAATAATAATAATAATAATAATAATAATAATAATAATAATAATAAATACGATATTTAATCAGGGGCCCACGTCACACTAGAGTGATTTTCAGTGGAGCCCTGAGTAACTACCTGATACAAATCTAATAACAAAATTCACAATGAAATTGAAATTAAAACTGATCTGTGAATAAATTAAAATGGAATATCATAAAAAAAGAATAATCGACAGAAATTTAGATTCGAATGGCAATGAACAATCAAAATACTGTTTATGTTTGTACAACAGCTAGAGATGATAAGTTTTCCTGGAGAGATTGGTTTTCAACTCGTAGTCTAGCGTTCTCTATCTTGAGCTGAAGCAATTTTGTTTCCATCAATGCATCAGAAGAGCAGCTTACGTTTATGGGGCCAATGTCATCCCCTACAAGAATAGAAATCACTGCGTTAGGACGGAAGACACCAGGTGGGATATACAGGTATATAATACCACAACAAAATGCACAACTTGACAGTAAGGAACAGGGTCCCAAAAGAATTTAGGGCTCCTAAGCTCTGGTCCATAAAACACAAGGCTCCAGGGATCCGGAACATAATTTTTGGAGCTTCAAATGAATTTTTGAACGAGCTCCAGCAAATATCATTGGGCTAATAATAAATAATAAATAATAATGATAACAGTTTTTGTACGCATCATAGGGAAGATTTCGCATAAGTGTCGAAACAGCCATGTCTTGTCCTTGTAATGTCTTTACTTTGTGATTCCATTGGTTCATCAATTTACCTCCAGCGAATCACGAAAGGAAGCAATAACACTATTGTTTTAGCCAATCACGCTTCAGAGTAATGACAAGACATTACAAGACAACACGTACGCGCGCGCGTGCACTGCATTTTGGCGCCACAACCTTGCGACGTGCGCCATTTTCCCGCCACCTCATTGGCTGAATGTACTGCTGAATTTAATGTATTATAGTGTCTTTGCTTTTGGTTATTCGACACTCATGCCAAACGCGCTCTATAGACATGGAAAGCCAATGGTGATACAGATTAGTAAAGCATTGCAATGTCATTAAGAGCTCGTGATCGTGTTGCAATTCATTCATTGTAGCACATAATTCATTACACGCAGTCCGTCACACTATATCATCATTTGGAATATTTTGTCGCTCTATATCCTGGTGATACACATATCGTTACACGTCATCGACAATATAATTGTTACACATACTTTGGCACATAGAATGACTCTTACGTATATTTTGTCGCATTAAGTTCATTAAGGCCGATTTAGACGATACGATTATCGTATACGACTTGTCGTACACGACAATCGTGAAGTGATTCGCACGGCACGACTTAACACATGCGATATGATGTGATGATTGCGTGACTACATACCTTATATGGCATTGTCAAAGATGACGGACAAAAGAAAAGGCGCCTCCTTGGTAGGCTCGGTTTCAGCCATGGGTTTTTCGGTGTTCCCGCAATCCTCTCAACTACCACGGCTGGGCGCGTGAGCGGACAGGTTTGCCCGTGACGTCACTTCCGAATGAATAATTACCGAACTTCGGAAACTACATTTTTTTTACGTAAACACTCATAAAGACATAAATAACACTGTTTAGTTTATTTCAGATCGTATGTAGTTTACCAGGTTTGGATAAAGAACATGGAGATAAATTCCTGTTGTCTGTTTCCAGTCGCTTCTGTTCGGCTTGGTAATTACAAATTATATTGTCTAACTGCTCACATGGCTTGCGTGACTGAAAATTCACTGCATCTCTTCGCACAACTGACAGTCGAGTCCGTCAATTCAACTAGAGTCTTTCAACGTTCTAATTCAATCATCCAACAATCAACAGGAACTGTAGAAATATAAATGGTTTGCAATGATTATTCTTGTGCAAGGATGTCGCCAATTTCTTGAATAAACGGCAATCACTTTGAACGGCTTTGATCAAAACACCGATATGATTGGCTATCGAAGTTTGATGGTTACTCGTTAAGAAATCCAAATACGCCAACCTCCGGTCATTTTATGCAGGTACTAGGTGGGCTCAAGTCCGGAGATGTTTGTTCCCGGTGTTTCAGAAGTTCGATTCGATGATTTGTAAATAGCAATCATAAACTGTAACTCCTTTAGAAACAACTGTCAGATTCAATCCTACATCTGGTTTTGGGAGTGGATTGTTCAGATTGCAATCTTAGATTGACTGTTCGAAAAATCTGTTTATAAAATCTGGATTCAGCCGAGTTTGTTCATATATTCGTTGGAACGCACTCTAAAATTTATGCGAATCATATAATTTATGCAGCCCCCGATCTTTGGGGGGCGGACTTCTGATTGGCTCAAATCAACAATGGCTTCCTCGTGAGCCAAGCCGTGGTAGTTGAGAGGATCGCAGGTGCACCGAAAAACCCACGGCTGAAACCGAGCCTACCTTCTTGGCAATTACTTTTCTTTTCAAAAATTGATAGCTATTCTTCTTTCTGGAAACCGGCGCGGCCGCCATCTTGGAAATGTGGGATTTTGGCATCTCGTTTCAGTCCAAATCTTAGCAGATTTGCATCATTTTGCTGAGATAGTCGTAGGATTTTGAAACATGTTTCAAAATCCTATGACATATCGTATGACGCGTGCGTCTGTCGTATACGAGTCATGGAGAGATTTACACGATACGATTTCGTGTCGTGTACGTCAATCGCATGCGACAATCCGTATCGTCTAAATCGGCCTTCAAATGACAATTCCTGCATTTCAAGAAGAGCTGGTTGTTTTCTAAATTTTCATGCTTTTTTTATGCAGTCTCCGCGCAGTTTGTTTGACGATCTTTTCGACAATCATCCCTCATCAACCCAAATCACACACACACACACACACACATACACACACATACACACGCACACACATACATACACATACATACACATACACACACATACATACACACACATACATACACGCACACACTCATACACACACGTATACACACATATACACACATTCACATCCACACACACACATACATACTCACACAGACGCAGACACACACAGACACAGACACACACGTACATACTCACACACATACACATGCACACAGATTTATTTCTTTATTATTTTATGCACGAACATGAAGCCTAAATATTTCACTGAAGGAAACTTATGCTGTGATTTGCCGTGGAAAGTTGTCACCGGCTATATAAAGCTAGTGGCACTTACATACCGGACAGGTTTCGCCCTTGCTAACAACCTTAAACAGCTACTTTAGGCCAAGTTCGTTTATTTAGTGAAACGGGGCACTGAAGTAAAAGGAAAAACTCCATTTTGATGTCACGGCAACTTTGATCTATTTAGAAATATAAGTATTGGTTCACAACTGTGTTTAGAATACTACTATATATATCACAGAACACCAGCATGGTGTCCATATCATTGCTTAGCTGATTGCTAAGGAAGATGTATGCATTAGTACTCATGCCAAGGGGTTATAATTTCATGGAAATGTTTTTAGCTGGACAGAGGAAAGGTTGGCCTGGTTGATGACGTCATCATTGTCCATATATGGAAGTTAGAGTTCGATGCTATAAAGCGTAATAACGCATTCAGTATGACTAAGAGAGCGTAACAAATGCAATTTTTGTTCAATAAAAAGAGGAGCCAACGAAAGTATAAAGCGTTTTACTTGGAAGAAGTTTTATAGAAGGGAATATTAAAGGCAGCCATATAGTTTTAGACACTGACAATAAATAATTCGCGAAAAGATTTTGAAAATATCGCTTCATACTTTTTTGCGGACAATATATATGAACAATTATGTGGAATAAAATCGCAATCCGTAGCTGACGTGCACAGGCTATTTTCAGTTTATCGTTTTGTGACGTCATAATGATATGGACCATGATGACGTCAGCAACTCTACCAATCTTTTCTCTGTCCAGCAAAAAAAACATTTCCGTGAAAAATTATAACCCCTTGACATAAGTACTGATGCATAAAACAGGAATCTGATTTTCCTCAGCAACAAGCTTTCTGCTCTACTTCAGCGCCCTGTTAAAAGGAAAACATGCCGCTATAAGTCACACTCCGATTTTCGTAATAAAAACAGAAAAGCGCGAACGCTGTGTGTGCAAAAACTGTTGCAACAGTAACAAAAGCGGTATTTTGTTGTTATTTTTGCACTAGTTACAATATGGTATGCTTCTATACTTTCAAATATTAATATATTAATTGATTTTCTGAATGACCAAAACTAAATTTCAATTTACTCAAAACCTGAATAGAATATAAAACATTTCTATTAGAATGCAGTACGAGAAACGAAATATTTGTTTCTAACGTTCTACACTCACATTTTCATCTGTTTGGGTTGTACATGATCGCGTTGCGCTCCTTTGCTCTGAGAGTCATTAATGGTATACAAAAACTTAAAATTATTAAAACTGGGCCGGATAACATTTCTGCGTATATGCAATTCCTCCGTATTGAAGGATATTTATGACAATAAGTAGTTACAACATCAATAATTAATTAAATAAGGTGGGTTTGTATTCAATTCTCTTAGCTTCCGTTAATGTTTTAAATTAAAACTATTTTTGGATCCACAACTTCAAAAGTTTAACATTATTTTTATAATGTCAGTCACTGAGACTGGCTTGAAAAGGTGCGAAGCGATGGATTCGAAGACGTTTTTATTGAAAATCGTTCACGCTCTTTTATCTACGTAAAATTTAAATACGGTGTTTTCTTATCTTCCATACACCAATTTTAACTCGCCGTGTTTATTTATTTAAGAGTCATCGTTAAAGCTTCAGTTTGCTTATTAAACGTGTTTGCCTCTATAGTGTGTTGTAAATTTATTTTAGACAGAATTAGTTTAGTGACTAGAGCAAAAATGAAGCATAAAAAAGAGAAATGAAATAGCGCTCTTCGATCTTCCAGTACGGTTCCACGAACTGAAACTAAGTCTACACCCTCCTAGTGAAATTTGAGGAAATAGAGAAGTATTAAATTACAACAGAGGGAATTCAAGAGCTTCAAAGTCTCCAAAATTTACCATATACTGATACTCGTTATTTAAGTTTTAAATATGAATTCATAAAGACGCAATGTCTAACTCGAACTGCTTTTTGTGTTAGTAAATGAATGCTTTGGTCGATTCTTGGTATGTTGAGCAATCGTTCTTGAAATACATTAAATTGGTCTATCGTATGCAGGCCAAGATGAGACTCGTGAAATCGCATTAGTTAAATATTCCCCAGTAAACGTAGTACCCTTGTTTAGAGATAATTTGTTCATCATTTGATGCTTTTTGATCGACATTATACTAAGCATTTTTATAGACGAACGAAGCACTGGCAACACTTTAATAGATTTTCTCTTTTTAATGTCAATTTTACAATATTAAAATATCATTACCGCACGTCTACTGTGATCGTAAACTCACCTGCTCACGAATTTTATTGTTGAACATGCATATTTCAAGACAAATTTCCATGAAATTTAAATATACAAAGTTTAACGACTCGAACTTAACGACAACTCATTGACCTCACAAATTGAAGTCCAAATTGGGTGGTCAGTTTTTTTCACCAATCTGTCTGCAAATATAGCTTATCAAGTACTTGCATGACTCAAATTTTAATTGCTTTGTGTCTATCAGAAAATAGAAAAACATGTTAAAAGCATAGTAAGCAACAAACTTCGTTGGCAGGCCCCAAATGTGCAAAAAGGATTCGCTGTTTGTTCCATAGATGAGAGAGAAATTAAACGTTATCCGCTGTTTCTAACTATTTTTCTTACTAATGTAACAAAAAAGTGTTCTTATAAGATCTTAGTAAGAAGAGAACTAAATAAGATGGTTTGAAAACAATAGGCTTAAAGAATAAACCATATTTTAAAGTCAAATTTTATGACAAACATTGAATAATTTACGCTTCTTCAAATTCGCGCCATAAATAACTTAAAATGCAGGATACATTTCTGGAATCAGAATGTCGTACAAACATATGTATTTGTTGATTAAATATTGGAAAATATAATTTATGATAGAGATTGTAGTTTGATAGAAAATAAAAACAAGGTAATGTCTTTTGAAAACTTTCATTTCAGCAACTGTTTCATAGAATAAAACTTTAATTTGAAATCTTAAAATACGTCATGAGAATATTACAAATAGCTTTGAAACTGTTACATTTTAAATGTCTGCGAGAGCTTGGCAAGCAAAACAGGAAAGTTGATCCTCATTTCGAATTTAGTAAAACTAACAATAACTCCTTGTTGTTGTGGTATACTCTACAGACCAAGCTATAAATAGAATCAATAAAAACGTTCCACCAACCTGATCTAATCTTTACGATGTTGCAGATCCTGCTCTTCGTGAGAGTATCGTTCCACATTGCAAATTCGTCCACCATAACTGCAGTGTTTTTGGCCTTCCCACTGTTTGCTCCAACTACAAATGGCGCCGACGCACTATCTCTGTTTCTATCTGCTTGTTTGGCCGTCCTCGTCATCAGAGTGCAGTTGAAGTAGACCTGTAGTTCAGCCTTGCGCCTGTCCCACACAACCGTGATATGTGTCCAGTAGCGTGGATCCCACTCCAGTGTTGTCTCGTGGCTCCTCCGTCGCGTATTAACGCTCATTCCAACCATCTTCTTCCCTCTAGATCGAGTCCACACCGTGAAACCCCTCGAGAATCTGTGTTTTCCAAGCTGTAAGACGATCTTGTTACCCTCAAAAACGGGCAGTTTCAGCCAAAACATGATAGTCAAACCCTTGTTGCATGTCTCAGGATCGTAGAAGCACGAATGGTGGAGATATCCCATGTCAAGAAATGAGCTCCTCCCTCGCAGTGACAAGGCCGAGCCAACAATGCCGGGAATTAACTGGAAGCTCCCAGAAAGTTTTCCATGATTAGAACCTTTGTAGTCCCGGATCATTTTGCCCACGATGTTATCAAATGGCCAATAATGCATAGAGTTCTCAAACCACTCGGGCTGGCTTTCTAGAGAAAGGATGGAAAAAAACAAATTGAGAAACAGGATCAATTTCATTGTGAACAGTACGCTAAATTACTGTTTGTATGGCGATTCCGTCAGATCTCGCACTCCCTTTTTCTGTGCTGGAGTACACAAACAAAGCTGGGAGCCTCGAATTTTGAAATCATTATTGTTATTGTAATGCCCAATGAAATCCTGCTTCTGATATTTGTTGTAGTTACTGCGCATGATTATGTCGGTGGTGAGGCGGTTATATTCTAGTTCACTTGCTCGGCTGGACAGCAGGAAATTGGTCTCCCTGCCTCAAAATATTTCAAAGCCAGTTTCTCACCACGTGTTGCTCAAACAGCGCATTAACTTTGTATTTGCATTTTGTACTTAAAAAACAACGGGAGCAATACAATTGCGCGATTGAGCTTGGCTATGTTATTAAAGCTTTATACGACTCTCTCTCTTAAATAGATCGTGATGAAAATAAAACCGCAGGTGAATAAGTTTCAATAGTATTTGATTTTAAAGATCTTCAAAACAAACATTTAGTATAGTCTCTCTATTGCTTTACTGTAATTATATTTCTTGTTGCACTTTCAATACCATGCACGATTATTCTCAAAACACTTTTATTTTCTACTACAAGTACGAATAATAAAAAACATTATAAATGGTTTTTTGTCTGTGTCAGACAAAAGAGTCGGACGTATATACCAAACCAAACCACCCACTAGGAAACATCTGCAGTTGTTTAGTAGTCATATGAATATTCAAGCAGTTACAAGCGAACTCATGTAGTTTGCTCTTGTTTCACATTTAGTTTATATTTGAAAGGATAAGCTATCCAACTGTTAAATGCCATACTGGCCAAAGTTAAAATATTTACAGAATTATATGACCAAGACAATCTCCAAGAAATATTAGTTCTTTTAAAAGTAACAAATTTAGAAGCTACCTCATTCCAAGACCATAAAATAAAAGAATGGCTGAAAACATATATTATGGCTGGTTTCTAATTCTTGTTTGAAAGTCATGACAACAGGTGGAATTTGTAAAAACTCATAGGACAGCACAATTCCTTTGTATCATGCCAACAGTTTCCCACGATGAAGTTTTGTAAAGGTTCACTTCATTATCTTAATGAAGAATGTAAAAATATATTTTATATGTATAAAGTTGTAAAACCCCAAAGAAAATGTAAAAAATTCAAGAATTTATCACGCAGTAAATAAACAAACTCAGATTTAATGGCCTCGCTAAGGGGGAGGCTACGGTTTATCAGTCACAATGCTCACAATCTGCAGATCTAAAGATTATTGCGGCATGGAATACAGAGACAAATGGCGGTGAAATGTATTCTAATTAAGAACACCTGAGAGTGTACACTGAACAAAAGTAATGTGTTTCCTTCAGTCAATCGCCGGAAAAAGGTACTTTCCTCCACCCAATAGCAGTATTTATGCTATAGGTGTTATTTAGGTACTTGCTTGAAAAGGGGAAAATCCGAAGTAAAAAAGACGGACGCCTATAGACCGGGTCTCTGACCGGGTACAATCACTCAATATGCCTGCATCCATCTGTTTCAGAAAAATTGAGTTTTTGTTTACATGTTTCATATCTGAATCATTCCAACGTTTCTACTTTCATATTACGTTTTCCATAAAAATACTGAGGGAATATACTGAGAGTTTCAGCCATGACCGAATAACTTGATTTGGCAACAGAATACATTTTAATATATTTGCTGTATAATTATAAAACACTAGCCTAAAAATCGCGAATATCGAGACGTTAGATAAGTTCAATAGATGGCTTCCAATAACGCGAAACTATCCTTTTGTAAAATTTCAAGATATTTTCCAAAATTGAGATTTCAAATATTTCTAGGGTGCAGTATTTTTCTTACACTATAGCAGATTGCCATTTCCTTCTGAGAACCAAATTCACCGTAATCCCGAATTCGCTGTGTGATAATGATATGTTTATCATGTTATCATTCTAGGATTGTGACAGCGAGAATATTTATTTTAAACTCATTAACATTTTCACACTGATTTTGTACTGCAGTAATATTGAAACGAATAAATCGGATTCGGTCTAACAACAACTAACGTCTGCCATCAAATCTTTGGGGCTAGCTACGATACACGTTTGAAAATTATTCGACAAAAGGTCATAGTTGGTCATCCAACCTGCGAAAATAGTTAAAAAGCTGACAGTTTGGATAGAAACGTCGCATTGTATTGACTGCTTTGTCCTAGGAATCAGTTAGGTTTCCCTGGTGCCTTTTGAAATTCTTTACTTCGTTTTTAAAAATTTTAAAATTTTGAGTAAGGTTTCTAAAAAATTAAGACAGATTTGGACCAATTATTATTATGTAACAAAAGCTTCAACCCACATAGACTCATCTAGACAATTTACTAACAATATATATATGTCTGACTGAGTCTCAACGGATGTTTAACCCATTCATTTCAGTTGATGATTTTCCATGCAAATACATGCCCAGGGTTAGAATAGAAATGTCGGGAATGTCCTGGTTGCTTCAAAAATCTCCGTAATCTTGCTTTCTTGTTAGCAAATTCTGGGATGTCCCCCTCCCCCAAAGTGTGTCATTCGGAGTACCGAGCGCGGAAAGGTACAAACAAGTTTTCGGTTCCAGGTATGTGTTCATTTCAGTCAAAACAAGCCAACAACTTTCCTCAAACTTCACAACTGACTGTCAAGAAAGCCAACTTTTATGGACACATACAGGCAAGAATGCTTTTGATTATTAATTCCCAAACTCATTAATAATTAATGAAGTAAACACAAAGGAAAATCAATACCGTGATGTGTTTGGAAATGTGGACAGAAACTGCTGGGTTTTCCATACGTTGATTCTCAACCAAAAACTGAAATTCTTTTTGGGAATCTATATCAAACCCTCAAAGGAGTGTTTGATCACATCTCAAACACCTCCAACTTGAGTTTAAAAAAACTCCGCTGTGCGTCATTTTTCAACTCCGTTCTCGGTGTTTGATATGTGATGAAATACTCCGTCTCGTGTTTGATATGTGATGAAATACTCCGTCTCGTGTTTGATATATTAATGTGTTCCCGAGTTAGTAATGACACAACTGAGTTTTTGGTTGCAAATTGTTTTAAAAAGCCAACTTTTGAGGAACTTGTAGTCCAAAAAGCCAAGAATTGTGGATATCCATAGGACTATGAAAACAGGGGGGCCTACCTACCCTTCGGAGCACGAACCTTTATACACTACGTGGGATGCATGTTTTATAGTTGTGTCGGTAAAGTGCGGATCCAGTCTGAGTGCAATAAAGGTTTTTGGAACACTATTTCGCTATTGCAAATGTTGACTCGTTCCAGTCCCCCATGGGTCCAAAGTCTGATCATTCTGCTGAATTAACGAGACAAAATTTGACCGAGTTGTGTCATGTTGGACCCGCAGAAGACTGGAACTAC
>JAOBYG010124653.1:0-10924 GCA_025403545.1 Epizoanthus stellaris
CATTTATTATAATTTATCAATTTATAACGTGGTGCTGAAAAGCCCCTAAGGGGAGTCACCATTAGATAAGTATTTTTATTTTAATATGAATATAAATTTAATTTGGAGGATAAATTTGCCATGGGTTGACAGTAGCGAGTGCGCGCAAATTAAAGCCATATTCTCAAGGGGTAGTTTAGATTTTATACTGACTGATCGTGCTTATAACTGTACAAGTTTTCTTTTCAACTGGCATTGGCTTTGTTAAGGCTAATGTCGCACGATAACAGACCGCAAGACCAGGGTAGAGACGGCTCCAGATCTATTTATAACCGCGGTTCCGGTGTCTGGTTTCACCTCCCCACATGAACTCAACCAATCCCAAACGTTCCATTTAACTCAGTTAAAGCTCATTGAAGCTATTTTTCGATCAAGGCCCCCAAAAGCAACAACCAATCATATAATGAAAATTGTGTACACTTTATGCTCTCTTAAACAATCGTTATTCTCGGGGAACAAAATAAAGCTCTTGTGATATCAATCTAGCATTTCCAATCGAGAGATTCATATTAATAACAACAGTTGGAATCCCTTGTTAGTCCCTGTCGCACCCTTTCCATATAACGTTTGTCGTCCTAGAGACGCAAGTAGGGAGGCAACTCCCAATGATATGCTCAAACTAAAATGCAAAAATTGAAATGTTTTGATTTTGGCAAAACTTGTAATTGTTGGAAATATCAACATATGTCTACCAAATCATTGCAGCGTAGTACACCTGATAGTGTTGAACACAGTGTGTGAGCTGTAGAAAGCGTGAAGGTTATCTTGCTGCCTCCATTCCACCCTCAGAGCCTCTTAGCTTGGATGGACTCAGCGGTCTCGATCACGTGACTTGAACAGAACTTTCTCAAGTTGCATCATGGGAAACTCAAGCCCAACAGCAAGAATGAAAGCAGAAGCGTATGACACCACAAGCACCGCACAGAAGTAGAACACCTGAATAATAAATAGTACCACCATTAGATGAAAACCTTGTGATGCGATCATGTGAGAGGAAGGAAGCAACAGTTGAAAGCTTCAGAGGATTACAAACAGTCTTTGTCCAGATGAGTTTAAAATAGTAGTTTCTCTACTACAGTTGGGCAATAGATCCCGAATTCGTGGCAATTCGGAATCCATTTGTTACGAATTCGTCGGAATAGATTAGATTCGTTTCACATGAGCCAAAGTATGCACCAACTGTGTTTGACTAGATACTTTCTATGTGCACGTCAGAATAGATCAGATTCGTTTCAAATGAGCTAAAGTAAGCACCAAGTGTGTGTTACTAGATACTTACTATGTGCACGTCACAATATGCCAGATTAGTTTCACATGAGCCAAAGTAAACACCAACTGTGTTTGACTAGATACTTACTATGTGCACGTCAGAATATGCCAGATTAGTTTCAAATGAGCCAAAGTAAGCACCAAGTGTGTGTTACTAGATACTTACTATGTGCAAGTCAGAATATGCCAGATTAGTTTCAAATGAGCCAAAGTACGCGCCAAGTACAATGGGGTGAACCAGATATGCGCTGTAAGTCAAGCGGCTCAGGGGTATCCAGAAAGTTGCTGACAGTATCTTGTTCACCAAACCTGTTTTGATGGCAGCAGTTGAAAGTCAGTTTTTGTGTCTTCGTGTCGCAGATCTCGTACTTAATAATTTCGTAACTATGAGTATTTACTCTGCCGAGTTGCTGTAGATTCTTTAATGTTATTTTGCTTCTAAACTGCTGCAAGGAATCATGTGATCTGACTAGGAGGCATCACATCACACCACACCACACCACATCACATCACACCGATCCGCACCGCACCACACAGCACGACACGACACGACAAGACATAACATAACATAACATAACATAACATAACATAACATAACATAACATAACATAACATAACAGTATATTAAATATATAAAATATAATATAGTATCGCGATTCAGTTAACATTTTGTCAGGAGAGAGAGACGTAAATATAAAGTAGTATTTACGTCGCAAAATTTATGAACGTGATTGGCTAATACTTTATGATTGATGGCGTTGCACCAGAATGGGTTTGAAGCTCAACTCTGCAAACTGTCGCGAGGACACTGACATGACCGACATGGAAAAGTGTTACAAGATGTATAAACAACTTCTCACAATGACAAAATCCCAAATTAAAGCTGTTTTTCTTCAGAGGGACTTCCTGTTCATAAACCTATAGCACAGTAAAATAAATTTCTGAAAGTCCACCAGTATACAAACAGTTTACAACTCCGCCCAATACGGAATATATTTTCTCCCAACTAGCCGTCAATATAAAGTTGTACGTCTCAAAATCGCAATAAGTTTATAATATATAATGAAAGAAACATATTTTCTCAGCTTACAACTAGCTGCAGCTTGGAATGACTTAGCAGTTATGAAACAAACTTCCAAAGGAACGTGTGTTAGGTCATAATCTTCGCCTGTTCAAATGCTTTTCGTGTTTTGCACATTTGATGTCGAGTTAATTAGAGGCATCTGAAAATTGGTTTTTGTTCGATTACCAGTTCCAGTCCTCGTCTTCACGGTCAGACTGGTTACTAGTTCCAGTCCTCTCTCCTCCCTTTGAAAAAAGTAAATGCAACGTGATTTTGACAGTAAGTTTACATCACATTCTGAACATTATAAGGTTTATCTAATCGTTTATAATTTACAAATAACTCCCAAATCAAGACTGGTTTTCTTCTCTTCTCTTCTCTTGTTTCTGGACTTAATTTGGCTGTATATTTTAAAAGGTTTTGTATAACTAATTCAATAAATCTAAAAGGTGGATCGGTTCATCGACAATCGCAATAGAAAAGGGGTTCACTCACCACCATACCCGCTGTGACAGGTATATATCACCCAGGCTAGTGGCAGGCTCCAAGCTAAGCGGCTAAAAGTTCCGTATATGATGTTCTCGGCCCGGGTAAACGGGCGACCTCCTTCCTTGAAGGCGCCGTACTGTCCATAGAGGGTGGCGAGAGCAACAGCGATTGCTACAACCCAGCCAACCAGGATCGCAACCTGATGATGAGGAAAGACTATGTTAGACGGATTCCATATCTAAATAAAAATCTAACTTTATACTACGCAACCTCCCCTGTGGGATATGAAGCGTAGGGAACGGCCGGCAACGGAAATATTTCTACATCTTTGAATGCGACTGTTTCCTACCACCATGTTTTAAAAGGCTTCTTTTCTCATTCGAGGATATAGCATTGAACATAAAAATATACCAGTGTTGTTTATCAATGCTGCGTTGGCTTGAGGAGTTAACTGAAGAGCGCATTTGTATCGATATCCATGATGATTTAAAAGTTGAGAAGGAAATATTGGGAATCGTAATTTAGAATAGCCCTTACGTGCACAATCAAACACAAGACACACCTTTCTCTGTATATCAAAAGTTGCTTTTAGCCGATCCCTATAATAGAGCAAACTGCCAAACCAGCTGAAGAGGAAGCCTACATCATCCAGTCCGCGCAGAAGGGTCAATGGCAAGTATGTGTTGGGGAGGAATCGCAACAAATCTTTGTCTGCAGTGCCATTGTAAGAGACAAACGAATTGGTAAAATGATGCAAGGATAACTGGATATGACGTAGACAAGAAATGCTAGTTAAAGTACAAGGATGACTAGATATGATGCAATAATCGCTAGTTATGATGTAAGGATTATAAGATATGATGCAAGAATCGCTAGTTATGATGCAAGAATCGCTAGTTATGATAGAAGAATCGCTAGTTATGATGCAAGAATCGCTAGTTATGATAGAAGAATCGCTAGTTATGATGCAAGAATCGCTAGATTTGATGGAACAATCGCTAGATATGACATAAAAATCGCTAGACATAACAACAACTGCTGGATATGATGAAAGAACAGTTAGATACGAGACAAAATCACTAGATATGATGCAATAATTGCTCGATATGATGCAAAAGTTGCTAGATATGATGTAATAATCGCTAAATATGATGCAAAGATAACTAGATATGATGCAATAATTGCTAAATATGATGCAAAAAGCACTAGATATGATGCAATAATTGCTAGATATGACGTAATAAACGTAGGAAAACACGTCGCTAAATATCGTAAGAACAGCTGCGAATTGCATATTGTGTTCTTGGAATTCGTTGGAAATCAAAATCAAAACGGCCTTACCGATGAAATACCACGTGATAATATCTTCGGCTGAATATGAATCAGGTAACCCAGCGCCATTCCCACCAGGTACGGTGCTATGCGACAGTATGGCTTCACATAAACCAGTGAACCGTAGTCTCCCTTGGGCTGCTGTTGGTTCCCGCCTCCTCTGCAAGAGTGCGAGAAAGACTGATCTTAGTAATACGAATTATTATCTTTGCAATCGAGGATGCATCCGTTTGAGACTCATGAACGATCTATATAACCACAAACGTCAATCAAATTGGGCCACTTACCCAAATAATCCAGTGTTTAGTTATTTTAAAATGGTGACAGTTGAATCTCACGAAACGGAGAATGAATTTTCATGCCTGAAGATGCTTGGAGTGTTTTGGCGTTTTTGACGTTGTTTGGTAGGGCTCAACAAAATCAGTTCATTTAAAATATTCGTTTGTACTCAAAACGTTCTGGCGTTGACAGAATTAGGCAAATCAAACAAATTTCATTTAGGTCAAACAAACAAATTCATCAGTTACATCCGTCATGTTGAAACTATGACCAACTTTAACTTCATTTCATATACAAAGACTAAGGAGACAGAGCTTTTAGTGCGGCAAGGCCACTATTATGGAACAGCTTACCCAATGAACTGAGAATCGAGACTTATGTGGACATTTTTATATCGAAACTTACAACATTTCTTTTTAGTCAAGTTTATTGTTAGCTAGTTAGTTAGTTAATTCTTGTAATCTTAACCAGCTATTTTACATTTTATTATTATTATTATTATTATTATACATACATACATACATAGATAAATAAATAAATACTTCGATGAATTATATCAGAAAGTGCTCGATACAATACTGTAGAGCAATAATAATAATAAGGATTCAGAGTATTTAAATACTTGGTTGATTCATATTTCACTCTACAGTACTGTTCATGAGGACCAAAGTCCTCACTCATCAGGAGCTACTTCGTGAATGAATATTTACAGTTGGGCGCGCACTGAGCTTTCCACAACCACGCAAGCGGGGTGTCAAATTTAAATAGCGCGCCGCTCACATGCATCCCATATGCACGCCCACCTGGGAGTAATTGTATCGTAACAATGATTTATTCCTATGTCTACACGATGATGTAGATTATGAAATTTCATGGCAAATTATTTCACAAGCAAAGTCTTACAGTAGTGCAAGCAAACGATACAATTTATCCCTTAGGGAGAAGTATGTAATTATTTGTCAACCATTCCGATGCACACTTAACAAGAGAAACGAACTCGTATCATCGTGCAGACATAGGAATAAATCATTGTTACGATAGAGCAACAGAATTTAGATCGTTTTGAGAAGCCGTCAATGAACACTTGTTCGATCCAAGACTTTGTGGCCTCGTTTTCATGTAACTAGTTATCAGGAATTCGCGTCGTCCGCCACTTTATGAAAGTCGTGTATGGGACAGCAGGAAACGCTAAAGATTTGTGGCGATAAAATTCAAACATCCATAACTCTGAATCAAAAACACTCTATCAACTGACCTTTTCGTGAAAAGTCTTCGATAGAAATACTATCTCTAAAATATCTAAAGACAAACTTTACAAGAGCCACTGTTTCGATTTACGTTTTATATGAAGTCACACCTAATCCAAGAATTGCTTCCAAGAAACCAGTCGTAATACGTTCTTTGTCTTTATTGGAACAAAACATCATACAGCGGATGTCAATGCTTTCTTGGTAATCAACTCAAGTGTTTTGTTCATGTAAGAACAAAAACAAACGGCTAAGTAACAATAAAGCTGATGGCGATTTACCTCGCATTTTCTCCGCCGCCTAAAAGGTCGACTGACAACTTGTAGTGTCCGATTATTGTTGCAGTGGAGATGAGATTTGCCGCCAGCAACAATCCTGCAGTGATAAGGAACCCAACGTACTTGAACCTTAATGATGACAGAAATAAAGCAAGAGTTTACTATATTGTATGAAACACCGTAACTTTGCGATATTAACACCCCCAATAAAAAGCCTCCCCCAAAATCTATTTAAGCCCCAAAACTTTTGAGACGCAAAAGTACTTCCAAAAACAAGCGTCCCTACTTAACTTTATATAATAATCTACTTAAAGTACAGCCATTTTTAAGACGAACAATCCCTTCAATAATACTCCCCCCCCCGAAAATAAACCCAAACAAAAACCTTTAAACGTAATAAGCCCTGGGCTTATTATTGAAAGCTTACGGTACGTGCATACGTTGTATGGCCAACGTCAGTTTAAACTTGTGTACCTCTCATATTTTCACTTGTCCATTTAATAATACGAGATGGAGTACGAGTACGACTTTTCAAACCTAGTGCGCATGCTTTAGATTATCACGTGTCACACTAATCTCGTCCCCTGAACTCTTTCTGTACTGGTCGGCAACATGGAGGAGTAAGGGCTCTGGAAACGTGACTGGTTTGAAATTAGAATGTCGTACTCCTACTCAATCTCGTTCTCGTACTCCGATCTAAAGGACCCTATAATGTTCAGTAATATTCAGTTTGTAGAGTACCTGTAGGTAGCGAAAAGGATGATGGGACTGATGACGTAGAACTGCATATCATTCGCCAGATACCACGACCAGTCCATACACTGAAAAACATCAAGACCCAACATTGGTGAAGATTCGACCAACTTAACTCAAACACGAAAATCATTCAACTGAGACCCTTACGTTGCGGCGAATTGGAGGAAAGTGAAGTTATGAAGAACGTGAACTAGTTTTCACCGTGAAGCCAAACAGAGACAGTAATATTGCTTCAGTTAACATTATATTCACAACAGTGTATAACTGTATAACAGTGGGATTTTGTGTAGAGACAGTAGTCCTACATCAAATTAACATTACCAACCATTTTGATTCAGTCGGAAAAATAATCGTTGGGATTCTTAGCGGACGAAGCGGGGCTTATGCAGGTAAAGTGAAAGGCGGCCCTTACATTGGATCGAATTAGACATTAGTGCAGTAGAACAAAATGCCCGTATCTTAACCTCGATATGTCACAATGCTAGTATCTCCGAAAAAATCTCTTGATTACGCATGCACGTAATCCACAAGTTAAAAATGGAATAAGACATCAATTGGTTGCTTTCAAAGACATTAGTAAAACAATTATGATAACACGCCAGATATAGTAGTAGAAAATCAAAGTTGGTTACAAAATCAAATCGTAAAATCTTGGGCACTAATGAATTTGTGAAGTAATACAATAGGTATTGAAATGTTTCAAATATATGGTCTTAAATCTCATATGACGCATTAGCAGCTGTCTTTCCGATAATTTTTGTTATATTTTACTGATATACCAGATTTGAAAACTTCAATTTTCGCTGATTATTAACTTTGGCTTACTCTTTCTACAGACAGTGCCTATCTACTGTCATGACTAATTCGCCGAATACAAACCCCTTTTGCAAAACTGGTTGGGTAGAAGTTGTTAATATACAGGAGGTTGGTCCACCAGTACTTGTCACATGGCGCGTTCTGCTGCTGTGTATACCACGTAGGACCCTCGCCGAGAAAACCGTTCAGCTTGTCATAGAATAAGATCACAAACATGTAGCTCGGGGTCAGCCTGTGGAGAAAAGCGGAACGCCTGTGGTAAGTACATTGAAGTACGTGGCACTCAGAGGTGTTTGGAAATGAAAATAATATTTAATAATAACTAAACAGTATAATATTTGTTGATAAACACTGCCTCAGCAAAGATTCGCCATTAACAGCAACTACTGATACCAATGCTTTCTTCACTTCGGCTTTAAGAAGTCGTTTTTGTAAATTTTCAAGGAAAATAGGACAAAGTGCAACATCGGTGAGCGATGAGGGTGTTCCACGCATTATCTGGTTACTAACTTCAAATAACATCCCCTCAGTTTGGTGGCTAATGCAGTTTATTTTAGTAGTAACATTAATTGATGAAGAACTCGGAGCTTACCTCCAAAAGCGATGAAAGTAAAACTTGAAGAGTGGCAGGCGACCGTCCAACTTGGTCATCTGACGTAAAGACAGATAACAAACCAGCAGACCGCTGTAGGAAAAATAGAAATTCTATACCAGTCAATTCCAGATGAAAGAACAAAGTACTGGAAGGTTATTCAGTTTATAGTTGACTTGTTTGCGTGTTAGTGTGTTTGTGAGTTTTTGTTGACGCAATATACTGACATTGCTTCTTTCGGAAATACAGGAAGATTCAGACATTTGGTAACAGTGGCGAAGAAACTAAGCAGGAAGTCGCGAGTACTTTTGGCCTCTTCTTCGTTTTCCTTTTCTCAAATTGAATTGACTTTATTTTAGCACTTAGCGCTAGTGCAACATCTAATCTACAGAGACAAAATTGAGGTATTCGGCAAATGTACATGTGGATTGACGCATTCTCATCGCGTGCTTGCTGAAATCTAAATGTTCATTTCTATGTGAACCGCTAGTAGGAAATAATTTTGAAGCATCCAAGCAGAATGATTAGAGGAAGACAAAAAAGTAAATGCAGAAACAGTTCTTGCAAACCTTAAGAAGAAGAAACTGTCGACGGAGAATGTAGCATTTTCCACAGTTTGAAACGTAAATCTTTGAAGTAGTGTAAAGATAACCAACAAGTTGCCTGAAAGAACAAATAAAGCCAACATGTTTAAACGCTTGCTACCTATATGTTAGACTTCGGATAATTAAAACATATCAGTTGACTAATTTGCATAGTCTACAACTGCAACTGCAACTGCAACTACTACTACTCTTACTACCACCACTACTACTACTACTACTACTACCACCACTACTACTACTACTATTAAAATCGAGTTTGCAGCAGAAGACTATCTTAATATGTTTCAAAATCCTAACGCAAAAAGTAATTACGTTCGATTTCGAACAAATAATCATTCGCTTTCTGTTGAGGCTAGTAGATATTGTCGTCCAATAATCCCACGCGAAAAGAGACTCTGCGAATTTTGTGACCTAAATGAAATAGAAGATGAAATTCATTTATTATTCCGCTGTAAATTATATGCAAGTTATAGAGAAACATTGTTTCGCAAAATAGCAACAATTTTACCTAGTATAAACTCAACAAACAAAGATACTTATATCAAAACATTGTTTTCAACAACAAATCAATTGGTAATATTATACCTCTCAACTTACATCAACAAATGTTTTACGAAAAGAAAATCAGAACCCCGTAGTATTTAGAACAAAATGATTAATATAGACATATTATTAGGTTGACAATTTAAGTTAGCGTTACGATTATTTGATATTTGTAATTTCCAAGAATCGCAATGTAATTTCTATTAGATTTTTTCAAATGATCTCTTCTTGTATTTCATGCTTTGGCAATATGTAAACATTTTATATCATGCCAATAAAGCTTATTATTACATTACTACTACTACCACTACTACCACCACCAGACATGGTTATCATCAAAAAAGCCAAATTTTGAGGGCAACCAAATCGAAGCTGTCGTCCAAACAGCCAATGCTTGAGGGCAATACACGTTTGTTTTATAAGAACCACTTTTATGAGGCTCAAACTTACCCAAATGCTAAGAACAAGTTTTAACTTAAAAGAACAAGTTCAGGGAGAAGTTCACAAAAGTTAACATTGATCTGTATTTTTTCAGATGAAATTTACGACTAAATTGGCAAAATGATATCCTTCGATAGCAAACCCGATTTCCCTCTCGTACGTGTTGTTGAGATGGCTCAAAGTTTTGTACGACAGTGAAATATATTTGAATGGTTACGTCTTGGATCTTTTTTGGACTACTTGTAACAACAGTCAGGTTTGTTGAATACATTTGGAATAAGAACAACTTAAGAACAATTTAGGCTGAATTTGCCATAAAACGTAAGACCAAAGAGAAGTCCAGGAAGCTAACTTTTGAGGACACACTTAGAAAAGAATGTCGCCCAGAAAGCCAAGAATTAAGGACAAGCATAGGCCCATGAAATAGGGCTACTTATCCGCTCTTGTTTTGTATATTATTAAAATAATATACGTTATCATGACATATTATGGGGATTTAGGTTATAACTGAGCTAGTTTTGATATTGTTGGGTGGCACTGTACTGTACTGTACTGTACTGTACTGTACTGTACTGTACTGTACTGTACTGTACTGTACTAAGCGGTTCGCTAATCCTTAATTGATTGGTTTAAAGGTGCCTGTGACAATGCGCAGGATGACAGTTCTTATGGTAGCAGACGTTCCTCTACCACCCTCCCACCACCACCACCTTTGTCAGCTTTACCTTCTGCCTCTGCTCCTCCCCCACCCCCTCAGTCGGATCCGAAAACACCAGCAGCTTCGTTGTCTGCTGCCAGTGATCCTCCCCCTCCGTTCCAAGACAGCTGGAGCATACCGGTGACACCTCCGCCCTCTTATGACGAAGCATTAAGAATGGAGGACACTTCCGTTCGTTACTCCTCAGGCGGGAGGGGTGGGGAGGCGTCAACCTCGTAACATGGCACCAATACGCGGCACTTGGTGAGTTCAAGCAACTTTGCATATAAAATTACTTGGTAGTGCAAGGTAGCATGACTTGTGAAATCGATCACAGAGCATCTTTGTATTCCTATAAATGTATATTGCATTTGCTGATATTAGAGAGCTTAAAGGGGCTATGTCACGGCTATTTTAAGAATTTTTGCGATGTATGAAAATCTCCATAAATCAAAGGAAATCTAAAAATAACAGGTTA
>JAOBYG010124764.1:0-10918 GCA_025403545.1 Epizoanthus stellaris
AAGGAACACCTGTGTGGGCTTGTTCAAAGGAACACCTGTGTGGGCTTGTTCAAAGGAACACCTGTGTGGGCTTGTTCAAAGGAACACCTGTGTGGGCTTGTTCCATCTCGTTACACACCAAGTGCTCCTTTGTCTTTTCCTTTATTTAAATTTCTTGCACTTATGCTTGGGATTGCGTCGCTAGTGTACAGCAGGCTTTATGAGTTTTCGTCGACTTTACTTTATCTCATACGAACATCGAAGGCGCCTTCTATTTAGTCGAAGTGTCCAGCTCGACTGGCTGGAATGGGAAATGAAAAGCGGTGGAAATGTTCTGGAACAATTAAACAGCTAACCTCCAGATGTTGTTCCATTCATCCAACATCTCTATTTCGAATTAAACACTTGGAATCACATATATCCAGATACTTTGTGCTCTTGCAGCTGCTACTTTCCTGCAAAGCACAAACGCAATCTCGACCCCAGATGTCGTTTTGAAATTTTCAAGGAATAAAATGTGGGGGGGAAGGAGGAAACGAGATTGCGCATGAGCCATGAATCTGGTCACGTACCAACTGCGCATGCCCAACTTCCATTCAACAAACACCTGATCTCGTCCCCAGATTTCATTTTAATTTCAAAACGTGATCTGGGGACGAGATCAGCACAAACGTTTTCAGAAACGAATAGCCACAGAAAGTTAATCTTCAGTTACATCAAAAGTTAGAAAAACAATCAGGTTCCACTGCAGCATACTAAACTCTTTGGCTGTCGTTTATCTTGACGCTCAAATACTGTTAGCACATGGCCCACATATTTTCAAATGCAATCAGTGACAACTAGACCTAACTATCTTACCTCGGTATACGAAATGACAGCGGACGCATGCACTTTATCCTGCTATTCAGTAGAATCTTTACTCACGATAAGTATTAGAAAGAATTTAGGTATTGCAGCCTGAAGCATTCCATGTAGCTGCAACATTTAAGTTATCTTGAAGCAACAACTGTTGATATTGCAAAGTCCGTTACACCTTCTCAGTTATGTCGGGTTGACACGATACCAGAAGGAAACCAATAGCATTTGGATATTAGCTGCAGTTATGTTATGGCCGTTACGTTGCTGCTGCAAATCCTGCATGCAGAGGTCTTCAACGCACCACGAAATCATGTCATGCAAAATTTACCTAGTTGTTGACATTTGAAATTTGTACCATGTGAATGTAATTCTGCACAAGTTCATCGGTTCTAACTACACTGTACGATGCAACGTTAGCTTACTATAATCCACACCAAACCAGTTCCACCACAAATCAGTTATAGCTGCACTTATCTTGACATTGCTGTACGACCAGTGCAGTTCTTCAAATACCTCACTGCAACATGCACTGTGCCATGCAATTGTGCAAAAATTAATACATCATTGCAACGTGCATTGTGCCATGCAATTCTGCAAACATTAATATGTCATTGCAACAAGCATTATGGCAAGCAGGGCATCTTTAGGTACACTTTTCTACACTACCGTTAGCATCTGTAAAGATGCTTAAAAAAATTACACGGAATTTGGTCTTGCCATTGTTTTTTATCTAGAAAGGCTCGTCTAGAAAAAGCTCATAACTTGTCAGTAACAACTACTTGGCTGCTGTTTACGCGAGCGCAATCTACCAAATGCAACTATAAATTGCATTTATGACAGCGCTTCATCAACAAGGTCCTTACATCTACATCAGGCATAAGACATCAAAGCAAGTCATCTTGACACTATTGTCAGCAACAAGAATGCAATTCTGCAAACTGCTTTGTAGCACAAAGACGTTGTCTTTCTGTTGTTTTTAATTTACAAAGGATGCAAAGTCTACGATATCCAAACCTATAGTTTTCTGTTTATGTTGATAGCGTCACACTGACTTATGCCGATGCTGTTCGTCAAAAGTCCATTGTGACGTATATTACGCCAGGAAGAGTTTCAAATGTTTTTGGTATCTCAGCGGGTAATTGCAACACTACAACACTCTACAGTTGATGTTATTTCGGGAACAGTTTGACAAAACGTCAGGGGCATCTTCTACTCGCATGCCATTTGTGAGAGCTTTCACTGGATTACGCCATGCTCTTGCTGTTAATATGGTTATCATAAGTACCACAGCTGCCATGCAACTTGAACGGTAAGATACATGCAACTGTTAAGGCATAAACATTTTCCTCGAACATTTGCGAGTTTGTTCATAATTGCAGAGTAAGTGGATGTTTAAGTGCGAGTGAAGGAGAAAATGTAAACGTTCCATAAATGAAAGAAGTCTACATGTATCAGAAGAAAACCCACTTCTTGCACAAATTATAACGAGCGAATGTGAAGGGCGAAAAGGCAGATACGCTCACCGTTATCACACTAAAGATGGCACAGTTTATGTGATTTCTACGCTGAAATAAAAATGCACCTTCCAAATTTCAAAATAAAATCAGAGTGAAATTCAGAAATGACTGGAGTGAATGGCGATGGAATAGTCGAGGCATGGTGCCAGGACGGTTGCTGTGGTGTAAACGCAAGAATACGTACGCATTCACTACTGAAGAAAAAGGAACGGTGAAATCATGCAAGAATACGTACGCATTCACTACTGACGAATGATGAATGGAAATCCGAGTGAAATCACGCATAGAGATCAAATTCCATGGATTGTCCTTAATTTTCAAACACAAGGTTACTTTATCATGCAAATACATCTACCTTAAGCTTAAGTTTAGGCTTAAGAGGAATCACACGGACTCCTTACGTTACTTATAACTCATTACGTATTTTTCTTTATTGAAATAGTTGGTATTTACAAGCAGTTTCATTACTTTCAATCCTGACGGAATTTACAAGCAGTATTTCATAACAGCATTCTTAGAATCGATACAGACATCTTGAACAACAATTTGATCAACAAGCTTACACGTACGTTTCCATTCATTTTTCTCAAATCACAACGCTAGAGATGACTGGCTGCTTCACACAAGGCACTCCACAGTAAATTTTGACTAAAATATCTTTGCAAATATACTGTATATACATGTATAAAGACACTTCAAAATAAACTAATAAAACTCTATATTCAATCGTGCTGTTTTGATCAAAAAACAGGTTCCAGTGAGTTATAAATTAACGCTCTAGAAAAACTCTTCAAGTTTTTAGTGCTGTTCTCCAACAAAATCCATCTGCGAGAATGGGAGAGGATCACCAAAATTTGCCACTCTTCAGGAAATCACAACAGAAAGGTATACTCAACATACAAATCATTTTCAAATTTATTGCCAGTTTGTAAGAAATTGATTTGATAGCTCTTTTTAAAAACACTTTTATAGTTATACAGTGGAGGAATGTAGGCCAAAATAGCAGTTTGGCACGGAAAACTAGTGCGAACCTAACAAATGGCCCAAGTTTTGGGATTTTTCGCAACTGCCATTGGCTGAAGGCAGACCAATCAACGCGCTCTCGTTCTTGATCGGTATTGTCAATCTACATCCGCATATTTAAGTTTGTATCTTAAAATGGTCACTAGAACTTTCTAGTTACTGTGTGAACGGAAATTTGAAAGCGGAACGCGTAATTTTAAGAACAAACTAAACCAAACTTATGTCTGATAGATGTTTCTTCAGTCTTCTGTTAGTTTCTACCTGCAACACAATCACAGCTTACTGTGACCTATGCCAAACGTGATCAGTTCAGATCTCTATAATAGCTACCGTAAGTTGAACGCCAGCGGTTGAAGTCGAAAATTACAGATCGAGGAAGAACCAGTTAGCTCCTGACACCATGCCATCACAATCCCTCCTTTTAGCCTCTGACATCTGAAGATTATACGATTGGAAAAAAAAACTTGTGTTACGATGTTGCTCTAAACCATAAAACAGCAATTTCTGGTGGAAGTGCAAAACGTATACGAAAATTGTGTCGAACAAAATGATAATTTCATTAGTTTGTGACCAAAAACAAAATGTTTCACAATGTAACAGCGCCGCACAGATTTATTTAAATGAAAAATTATCTTAAGAATTATAAAATATATACTGAACTAAAGATTATGGAGAATAAAACGTTAGTAGTAACTGTTAGTTCTACACACGAGTATTCAATTTAGAATTAGCTATTAGCTTGTGAAAACCAAACAGGAAGCGAGCGAATACCAACTCGTACATGCAGGATAACACTGGTGACTAGTTTGTGGAAACGTATGGAGGGTAACACAAATTTCGTTAAATGGCAAAATCATTGTAACAATAAGATATTGACAAGGATAAGTTAGCAACAGATAACCATAAATTATATTATACAAATTCACGTGCAACAACAATGTACTAAACTCCCCAGAACTCAAGTTTCAACTAATAATTTCTGAATCTTAAAAGGAATGGCACAGCACGCGAACGTGCAGTCTCCATTTCACAAGACACAATTTGTATAAAAACGAATCAAGACTTGAAGAAAACGATTTAATTCACTTCCAATCTTGTGTTATTTTATACCCAACGGCGGAGGAACGAACTCAAAGTTTCTAGATGTAGTTTGTTTAGCTTATACAGGCGTTAATTAAACCATTATATGTGTTGCGACTTTAAGATCAAGAAAGCAAAGAAAAATAATCAGAATATAAATTTTTTATTATCTGTAAATAATTTTCATATTCAATATTAGTATCTACGAAAATAATCTTGTACAAATGGTGGATCAGAGCATAAACGCACGTACAAGCACATGACAACTACACACCAAATTCAACAACATTTTATGGTGTTTCATGGGCATTTTCTTTTAAATCAAGGGCGTAAGGCCGGAAAGAAAGATTTGAAATCGACACGTAGCAACTCGTAGGAGGAATGTGGTGCTAATAAAAAACAGAAATTTGGTATTTTGAGATGTCAAATGGTGCCATGCACTTCCCACAAAGTCTGTACAAATATCAACTTTATTTAGTTTCTGTGAGCTGCTGACCGATAGTTCAAGGACTTCAAGTACTTCTGTAGATTTTCAAGGACTTTCATAAACCTAACAGTTATTTTCTTCCATTTCAAGTAGTTTGAAGGATTTACAAGAATCGCATGAACCGTGCAAACTATGTGTTAACCAGTTAGAGATAAGTACAAAGTTAAAACCTTTCGTTCCTGTATTTGTTGGTGTTACTCGTACGTGTGAATCGAAGGGACTAACCCACAACCACGAGGGAAATAAACATGTCGGTCGGGAGGGGAATTACACTAACAGATCAGTCAGGGGGGAGTTACACCTTATAGATACTCATCCCCTGCAGGCTGTCGAGATAGTGGCAGAGGCTACATCTGCTTGTGCTTACGCTTTTCTCACACTTATGCTTGTGTCGTGTGTTGGCACTTCAGCACTTGCAGAAACAAACTCAAGAAGGCTTACTTCTCGCACAAGGGTAAGACACGTCTGAGTCACCATACAAATGAAATTTACCAAACCTTAAAGACAAACTATTCACTTAGCCCATTATATCTCATCAAGCAATATATGTCAGAAAACATCACATAAATTTATGACAAAATTCGGACTAAGTACTCTACATCACCATGACATCAATACTCGGTCGTAATTTCCAAGTTGTCTTCACCTCTGGAATGTCTCACTCACTGCGCCAGTTGTGAACCACTTGAGTTTGCGCAAGAGCTGATAGCATTTAGATTTATCCAGGCAATGTCAATGGTGTTCCCCTGTTTAGCTAATTACTCTAGGTTGAACATTACAAGAATAACCCACTTATTTTTAACAAAAAATAATTGAGCAAACTCCAACCATGACTTAAGATCATTTTCAGAAAATCCATGACTTTTGAAGTTTCCATGACTGTACGAACCCATTGCAGCAAGACTAATAAGCTAAAATAACAATTATATAAAAAAGATATGATGATAACATACCCATCTTTTGCGTTGTCCTGGACTGCTTTGTCTTCAGTATCGTCAGTATCTTCAGAGGAGTCTAGATTGTCCACATTGGCGTCTTCGGGCTGGGTGTGTTGTCCATCTGCCGCATCGTGTGGAGACGATGGTGGATCTGTAGAGTCCGATGACTGACTCGTATCAGACGCTTTTCTCACCACTAAAGCAGGTGAAGTTATCGCAGCTTCTGGCTTTTCCTGCTGCTTCTTAAAAATTTGTGGCTTATGCGTGTGTGTGGAGGCCTTTCTGAGAACCTTGCGAAAATCCGAAGTTTCAGCTTTTCCCCCTCGGCTCTTCTTTTCTACGATTTCTGATGGCTTTAGCTGCCACGAGTTCACTTGTTTTTTCCGTCGCGCCATCTGAGCTTGAAAACCTTCTTCAACATCTCCACCTGCAAAGTTTCTCTGGGGAACAAAAGACTGTGTAGCTGGAGATTTCTGTGTCTCTGTTTTCCTGCCTGTTCTCTGTGCCAAGTCGGCCTCATCTCGCCGCTTGTTTACCATTCCCAAAAGATCTGAACTGGAGAGCCTGCGCTTCGGTTCCTTCTTTTCCCCTCCCTCCCCCTCTCCCTCTCCCTCCTCAGTTTCACCAGCACCTGCTTGATCAGGTGATAAGTATGACGTTGATTTTGGCTTCGATGCCACAGATGTCTTTATATCTTCCAAGTACTGCTTCCGATTCCGGTCAGACATGCTGCCAGGGTCAGCAGCTTGCAGAGCTTGTAAATCTGGAGCTTCGTCCCCACCACTAATCTTACGTTTACCAAAGGCACCTACATCTTGAGACTGAAGAACAGATCGGAAGTTGACCTGTGGTGTATCTTTCTTTCTTGAGAATGTAATCTCGGGTTTCCTTGTTGTATTTATCCCAGTCTTTTTCAATTGAGTTCGGAAATCAACTTTGCTTGGTTTCTCTTTCTTTTCAACACTTCGTAGGTTCACTCCAGTTTTCTTCAGCTGACTCCTAAAATCTGTAGGTTTGGCTGGAGAGGGACTAGATAACTCCTTTTTGTGGAGATTGGATTTCCCAACTGATATTGTCCTAGGATCAACAGTGGGCTCTCGCTCTTGCCCAGACTTTGGGCAGCTGTCCGGCTCTGATGTAGCACTCTGTGTTGACAAAGTGGATGCTGTATCTGTAGTATCATCAGTGGAAGTTTCCGATGCCGATCTTTCAAGATCCTCAAACAACTTTCCCGAGTCTTCAGAATGTGATTTTACCGCCCTTGCCTTATCCAGCTTGCTCAATATTGTATCTTCAGCAAAGCTTTCGATACCAAATTCAGGATCTTTCTGTTTTTTCTCTTGCAATCCACCTCCGGTTCTGCCATTCTGTTGTCTACCAGTTAATACCTCACTGGCGTAGTCTTTCACACCTTTCCCCCGTTTTCTTACCTCACCTTTTGTACCCGTTGCAAGCTTTGCCAATTCTGAAAAATTGACAGACTCATTAGCTCACTGAAGTTACTAACCTGACATTGGCACCTCCAAACGTGCTTCTTGTGATTTTCGGAGCATTTGCTATTGCTACTGGGCAAACAGAAACACCATTAATAACATACAATAAACTGGTTCCTTTCCAGCCCGACAATGTGAGTAATTTGCAAGACTGCTGGGACGCTAAGGCATTAGTACACATTTCCAAAGAGAAGATATCATCAAAAATATAAGTATTAATTCATACTCTCTTTGAAGTTCACCAAGGCACATTAATGGGAAAAGTAGTTAAACATCAGCATTTCTTTATATATTTTGTTTCCACTTTGCTGAAATATAATGCTGCTCATCAGACAAACTATATAAATCAGTAAAACCTTGACGTAAACAATATAATGGGATTGATCAACTAAAAGTTAATATGTTATGTTTTTCGCCGTGAGGGTAGAAGGTTTGAGCTGACGTTTTGAGCGCTAGCACTTCGTCAGAGCCTTTGTCAAAACTAGTCTACCAGAGTAAACAATATATAGAGGATATTACATGGGCGTGAGGAGATACAATTTTTATCTTCAAGTGTTAATATCTCTCAAGAGTGAACAAAGCGAACGAGTGCGAGATTTTTTCAACACGAGAAGATAAAAATCGTATCTCCAAGCAGGCCATGTAATGTTCTATTTATTATTCACCAAGCCATGAATAATTGGAAATCTTCGGGACATCTTCGGAAATCTTCGGTAAATTTTCGGAAAGGCTCCCGGCTCACAAAAAATTCGGAAAATCTTCGGAAAATTTTCGGAAATGTTCGGAACAATATTTTGATATTTTAGAAAAATTCGGAAAATCTTCAGAAAGCTTCGGTGACGCTCGGAAGTCAGAGGTCTGGAGCCGCCGTACGGTTACGCGAGGCTCGATAACGTGGCCGCGGCTCGTGATTGGCTCAGGTGTGCCACGGTGGGAAAATTGATATCAAACACATGTGTTTTGATATGATATTTAAACACGTGTATTATCACTTTTATTCTGCACATAAATCCTGGTAATTTATGGCTTGGTGAATAATATAAACCAAAACTAATCCGCTTCTTCCTTGTCACAGTTCCGATCACTGATCAAAGGAACTACATTCACTGGCTGTCAGTGCAGTCAATGTCTATAGGCACTTTTTCATTGAAATTGTCATTGATACAAACAGTAATAATTTTGAATTTGAGATAGTTCTACGTTTTTGGATTTTAATATTTTATAGTAGTATAGGATCGAACGTTTTTTTAACATAAGTTATTCTGTAATTGTGATAGTTGTATGTACTTTTAGTATTTTAATATTTTATAGTAGTGTTTGTCAAATAGCAATGTACGGTCGAACGTTTTTAACATGAGCCTCTGGCTCGGGAGACTGGGTAACCACTCCCCACGATTTTCGACATTAAATAAATTATCTCATCTCATCTCACCTCACCTCACCTCACCTCATCTCATCTCATCTCATCTTATCTTATCTTATCTTATCTAATGATACACACACACTGAAACCTAATTTCTATTTAACCCGACATTACACTGACATACAAATCCTTCTACAACTTTTGAATTCAAGGCTGCCTTATGTAACTAACCTCTTTCCTTCTTTCTCTCCCTGATAACATTCCTGATTTTCTTTCTTATGTTAAATTCAGATAGTGGAACTTCCCTCAGCTGCAAACAAGAGGAAGAATAGAACATAACTTCATATAATTTCAGTTGTTGTATTTGCTGGAATACTTAGGAGCAAAACCGTATCCCAAAGAAAGGTCGTGTATTCTTAATACTTTTAAAAGTGCTGCTCAACGAAATGAAAGCTACAGGTACACCAATACTTAAAATATTTAATATATAAGGTTAAAACTTTTATGTATAAATGTGGTTTAAAAACTACGTTTTTATCATAAAGTTTACAGCATCTCACTGAGTTAGAAATTCTTGGACATTGCAACTGTCCATTAAATGAAGAATGTATGTAAGAACTATTTGTTTCTGAATAATCAGATGGGTCAAGTGCTCAGACTTGATCGGTTAGAAATTGATATGGGTCATGTTTCTTGTCATGAGGATGCTTCGATTATTTAGCACGTTACTCGGACTTGGATCACCCCGCCCACTTATTAAGGTATTTTCTACCCTGGTAGGTTGCAAGCTGGTTCTCAACAGGTGCATTGCAGGAATGTAGAACTGGAAGAATAACTTCATAGCACTTTTGGAAGACTTGGAGACAGAACGTTTTTTTGACAATTCTATCTTATCACGATGGATGTTGGTTGCTTGTATGATTTTGGGGGAAGAATTATTGATTTGAATTTGAGAAGGGAAACATTTGCTATTCATTTATTAGATTGCTGGGTTGGGAGCATCGTTTTTCATAAAGCTTGTTTAGGGGTTTTGATATCATTTGAAAGAATATATTCATGAGGAATCATTTATTAATAACAAGTTTGTTCATTAATTATAGCTTTAAACAATTCCCCTCTCCTTCATCCCAGACACTACACAGCCAGGGTTCAAAGGGACTCTGTTGTACACATTACTCACCAGTTCTTCCAAATCATCTACATCCTGCAGCTGTTCAACATATTCCTCAGTTATCTTGCCGTCCACTGGTCTCTGAGGTTTAGCTGGAGCTGGAGGATCAGCTTCCTCTTCTGGTTCTTCGGCATCAGGCTCTTCCTCCTCCTCCTCCTCCTCCTCCTCCTCCTCCTCCTCCTCCTCCTCATCCTCCTCTTTGCCTCCTTCAACAGCTTCCTCGCCCGCTTGTTCCTCCTCCACCTCTCCATTTTCTACATTCTTCACATCATCCTTGACTTCCGCTGTGGAAATTACTTCATTTTGCACATCAGAAACTAGTGCTTCTTCTGTCTTAGGTTTTTCCTCTGCCTCATTTTCCCGTGCTTGTCGTCTCCGGGCTCTCCTGCTATCACTGTTGCCAACATCTGACTCCAATGCATTAATCCTTTTCTTCCTCAAGTCCCTGAGCTTTTGTCGTATTTCTCGTCTAGTTTCAAAATCTTTGGCTTCATCCAGCTGTTAATTAAGAGATATGAAACATATCAAATAATAAGTATTTTTCTGTTTCGATTTAGCTTAACCACCCTCCACTCCCCTTTAACTGTTAACTCAGAAGTTGCCCTATACCCCAAGCCCCAATAACTCCTGTGTGTTAAACAAGCACGATAGTTTATTTAAATTCTCCAAAATCACTTTGTAAAATATAATAAACATTTTCAATTTAGCAAGGGTAATTAATTTTATAGCTGCACAATACTTGTCATGTTTGTAGTAAATACATTAAGCTAGTTACCTACATATACAGTAATTAAAGTAAGTTTAGTAAATCTTGCAATAAAATATATGAAATTACAATCAAACTTCACTTGGTCCCAATAAATTTTCATTTAAGGGGACTCTCAAGTAAAAGAAATGACTGGTTGCTAAGGAAAATAAAAACCCAGTTTCTTCATTATCTTTTAGGCTAGGGGTTTTTAATTTATAAAAAATATTGTTTGGTGCACAGAAAAGAGATTGGTGTGGTTGA
>JAOBYG010124875.1:0-10915 GCA_025403545.1 Epizoanthus stellaris
CGTGAGATATTGTCCTTGCCACTCGAAGATAAAATCCATATCTTCTCGCTACCGTGTAATATCCTCTATGTATTTTATGAACAATTTGTTTAATTACTGTGAGAACATTGTTTTACCTGGTACTCACTGACTGAATTTGATTGATACTTAGGTGACAAGACGCCCTGTCCACATGGTTTTTCTGGTGACAACTGCTCTGGTAAAGTTATTTTCAAATTATTTGTCAATAATAATTCTTGAGCTTATATGGGAACAGTGTTCTTTTCATTTCCGTCTATATATCAATATGTTGGTTGGACTCCCATTACCTCAAATGGCGTTCGGAGGTAACCATTACGGGCACAAATACTATTCATTTATCTACTTTTTTTAACTGTGGGGGTGGCTACATCGCTTTGTTAGTTACCAGCTGTTTCTCAATTTTTCTAAGCTACTAAACAGTTTTACTTCCAAATAAAGCTATCATTAGGAAGTAGATAGTTCAGTTATTACTACCCCAAAAACAGAAAGTCAAGGTAGCTTATTATAGTAGGAACAACGCTTAAAGTACCAATTCATTCAACAATGTAACCCCCACATGAGAGTAAATTTGATCTCGATTACCTTCTAGGGGCTTGCCAAAGTGAAAAGCATGATGGACTTTCTTCATAGTGACTAGTTACATCCATAAAATAGTTCACAAAAAGTATTATATAGTTAGTGTGGTTGCCAGAGGTTCGAACCCAAACGGGGTCACTGTTTTCTTCTACATTATATCTTTGGTTGCAATAATGATGAAGTTAATGCATTTTGGGAATATTATCGTACATGACACGGAATTTGAAGAGTGCATGTGAGTTCTATCTAAGAAACATAGACATGCAAAGATGAAATAAGGTTTTAAATAAATAGCACAATGCAACACAGTTCAAATCTTTGCATAGTTTCATTACAATATTTAGTTAATCAAAATTTGCATTACTTCAGCTTAGTGTTTAATAGAAACGTGTTGTAACGTTTGCGCTTTCCAAAGATTCTGGTCGTTAATTTTAAGAAATTACTTCACGATAGCATTTTCACTGTATCCAATCGATACCTAGGTTAAATAGACATTTTAGGACATAATTATGAAGTCTCTATAAATGTTAGGAAAAAGCATAAACATTTGCAGGCACAGCAATTTATAAAGATCAGTTTAAAAGTTTATGTCGTTGTTTTAATTTGCAGTTACTGAGACACTGTCATTCACCATGGACTACTTCAAACGGCCAACGATAAGTCATGAGACTAACGAAACAACTGGAAATGTGACATTGCTGTGCAACTTTCAACTCAATGAGACCATCATTTCCGGAAAGAGTGTGAACTACGAAGTGGAATGGCTAAGTAACGGATATTCCGTAGAAAATCAAACATATTGTGGATTCAGCGATGATTTACCAGTTAATAAGGATCAATGTTCTGGACAGAATAATTTTACAGCGCGATTGGGTCCAGGAAGTTACAAAATAGGAAATTGGGTAAGATCTCACTATCTTAGACTGGCAAATAGACTTTGCATGTGTAACGTGCTTTGTTAAAACACACTTCAACATTAAAGTTACTGCATAAAAAATGGGGTCAACTTGCTGAAGAAACAATTTTCTATTATACTTACACAATCTAAACATTACCCACCTAGTCTGATGCCAGTAAAATACTGAGTGAAACAAACCGTACAAACTATTGGAACGCAACAAAACAGTAGAGATTATCGAATACAGAACTCAAGTGTATACTCCGCTAATATCCGGTAGCTGGCATCCTCTAAAACTAATTTGCTTTTTCTTTTAGTATTCATTAATGCTAAATACAGCTTGGACTTGAGCTAGTTTTCGTGCAAATCAGACCATAACAAATTTGGAAATAGTTTTCGGTTGATATTTTTGTTAGTCTGATATACTGCACATGGAGTCTACAAGAGTGTTTTTAAGTTCGAATTGTCATGGTGATGATTTTCTTTGTTTCGCGTTCTTGATTTATTACCTAGTTTGTATGTAATAACAATTGTGAAACTTGATAAGAAGTTTTCTCCGGAACCTCAGTGCCAATTTATTTGATAGCAGTTATCAACTCCAAATGTACAATTACATCTCTTGGAACACTGCCTTCAACTCTCATCATAACTAAAATATTTCGTATTTAGAATAAAGCTAAGGAATAACTAATGACCACTTATAGGCGCAACACGGCTGGATACGAAAACCCCAAACCATCTTGTGGAAAGGGAACGTTTAAAGTAGTCGAGGTCCACAAGTTTATTAGTGGATAATATTTTAAAAAAATTTATCTGCAAAGAATTAAGTTGAACAAATCTGTCTGCTCATCCCACAGTCCAACACATGGAAATGCACCCCAGGCTGTTTGCCTATTTTTCTTTTCAATCTGCAGGACAATAGCTTTTCTCAAAGAACACCATCAAAAAACAAAGTTAACATAAATGACCCCATTTGGTTGCCATGGTGACAATGAGACCAATTAATGATTTTTGGGGCTTAATTGGGGGTAACATAATTTAAGATAATGTTAGCTTCTCAAACAAATGTTTACTTTTAGAAAATAGTTTTCACCTGTACCCCTGCCTTAACGCTGTACCAGTCTTTATGGTCATGAAATGAGGGCCTTGGGGCTTATATCTTCATTTAGAACGGCGGTCCGGGGCCTTGGATTTTATATTTCAGAAATTTATTGTATATATCAACTTAGTGTATTTTCCAGTTATTCAAATGTATATATATATATATATTTTTCCTTTATTTATTATTTATTTTCTCGGCATATTAGTATTATTAATGCTAGAGGTCTAATCAGCCTCATCAACCCGAGGATAAATAAAGTTTATCTATCTATGTATCTAAAGCCCTTTGGATATAGTAATGTATTGTCGAATATTTTATGCAAACACATTGTAATTCATTATTAATGCCAAGATGTGTAAATAAACCTTATTTAGCATTTAACAAGAGAGAGCTTATTACAGATAATTAGTACAGACAATCTAAATCAACTCCTATGTGAAATGAGGCGCACGACTCCACAAGCTCAAGCATAATTAATATTTAGTTTTAGTCCGGTACAGCGCACATCACCACATCTGTGCTCCAATGAAATAAAAGCAAAAGAAGCTACTACATTACCTTTGCCTCCACCACCACCGGAACAAATACCACAGGTCTTTTTGCAATTTCGCTTTACGTACGAATTTGAACCGCAATATCTGCTCCATCGACTGCACCTCTCGTTTGTGTCTACGCAATTGCCTCCTCCGCTAGTCGGAGCTGGAGTTGTCACTCCTCCTCCTCCTCCACCGCCGCCGCCACAATAGTTACAGGTCTTTCTGCAGTTTTTCTTCATGTAGCCTGGATGACGCTTGCACAAGCTCGACCATGAGGAGCATCGTTGTGTTTTGTCTGTACATTCTTGGAAAAGGAAATCAAGAAGATAAATTGACTTGTAAACAGTCAACGGAAGACATGTGAGAACCGTACTAAGAAGATTATTTCTGAAGTTTTTAAGATTATGGCGACGTTAACGTTTTCAGTAAATCTTCGAAATTTCGTTTTCATTTCTGAACATGACGCGTAACTCAACGGTTGAGAAAACTTGCTCTCGTCCCCCAAAAAAGTCACTACTAGCAGAAAAATTAACACAATGAGAGTCTATGAGAGACCAATTAATGTCCTGTCCAAATAGCGAAAACACGAGTTGAAAAGCTTAGAGCTTACATTACATTACATTACATTGCATTACAAAACAATATTTGAAGATATTAATTTAAATGAGTCATATGTGTGGCAATACGTTCAGGAAGTAATGCACCACTTCATATGATTTACCTGGTCGTGAACATGAACTTGTTCCACATCTTCGTTGTTCACTTGATCTTCCTCTACAGGTGGAACCACCATTCTGGGGACGAGGGTTGTCGCAATGTCGCCTTCGCTCCTGCGTACCACCCCCACAGGACTTAGTGCATCGATCATAGCTACTCCAGGCACCCCAGCCGCCATCGACTGCAATTGATAAGAATGGATGTAATTTCAAATAGTTTACAGTGTCGTAATGCTGTATTTATAAGTCATTTCTGTGACATATGGCCAAACATAATAAAATAAGCAACTAAATTCCATCAAGATATTCTAAAAAGCAAAACAGAACAGACGAGTTTGAGCTAAAGTGCAGGATGGCACATAATCTCGTTCCCAGAGCCCACGTTCTTTTTGGCAAGTGGCGAAGAACGATGGGAGCATCCACAGGAAATGTCAGCGAGCCAACGACTTTTGGCCCACCAGCGCCTGCGCATGCGCTGGCATGTGGAAGCTCCCAGAGCCCTTCGTTCGTCGCCGCAAGCCTAAAAGGACGTGGGCTCTGGGGACGAGATTGAGGATGACACAGACGGAAGTGGATTATGAATCATCAAACTTGATTTCAATACTCGGGGTTCAGAGATCAAGATTGCCATAGTAATAGAATATTATACCTGGTGTCGTTTACTAATTTTTAGGTTTGGGCGGGTATTCGGTTCCCGTTGTTGATGTCGGGAGGGGATTTGTTTTTGGTGGTTGTGATGGTGTTTGGGAGAGGTGGGGGTTTGTTTGAGGTTGGTGTATGTAATGGTATGTGTGATTTGGGGAGGCTTGGGTTGGTTGTTGGTTTTCAGTGCTGTTGTGGGTGGGGGAGAGGGGAGAGGGGTTAACCACCCCTCCTGTTGGTTAGTATCTGGGGGAGAGATGAGTTTTGAGTGCGGTGGGTAAGTTTTGGTGCGTGTGTCAGATTTGTTTGTTTGGGGGATTTGGGCTGGTGTTTTATTCTGAATGTTGATGTTCTTGGATAATATCTTGTTTGTTATCTTGCTAGTGTTTGTGGTGGATGGAGCTTGTTGATTGGGTTTGGGGGAATTGTCGTGTGCTCGTTTCTGGATGTGTGTGTTTGAGGAGGGATGCTGTATTTGTTTTATTGTTGTTTCTTTGTGAGGAATTGGTGGCTTGCGTTGGATTCCATCAGTTTGGTATCTTTGTCTAGTTGATCCATGAGGAATTTGACGTCAGTGTCGGTTGTGATGTCTGGGATGATGATGTCAAATGTGGATAGGTTGTTAGTTGAGGGTGTGTTGTTGTTGTGTTGTTTGGTTGTGGGGTTAGTAGTAGTGGTATTGTATTTGTAGTGAGTTGGGTGTTGGTGTAGGTTTCGGTCGGGATGGTGTTTGGGTGGGAGGTTAGGATGTTGGTGTTTTGTGGTGTTTGTTGGTGATTATGGGGTTGGAGGTGTAGTGTCAGTATTGCCGGTTTTAGTTGTGGTGGGAGATAGTTAGGGTTAGGTTGTAGTTGGTGGTGCTTGCTCTTTGTGGTTTGTATAGGGGAGTGTGTTGTTTGTTTGGGTTGGTGTTGGGTCTGGTTGGTGGTGTAGTCTTGTAGCATTATTGGTAGGTTGAGATGTTGTTGTCGTATGGGTTTGTGTAGGACAGGGTACGTAGTTTGTTGGGAATTAGGGAGGAGGAGGGAGTGAAGTTGGGGATAGTGGTTGTTTGGTTTTGTGGATTTGTTGTGGATGGTAGGGTGTCACTATGTGGTGGGTGGGATAAGATGGTGGGAGGTGTTGTGGTTGTCTTGGTGGTTGTGTGTGTCTGTGTGTGTCGTCTTGATTTATTAAGGGTGAGATAGCTATTCCTTTGCTTTGTTGTCTACTCCGCTTGGTTGCTTGTGTTTTATAGTGGATATAAATGGATGTATTGTGAGGGTGGGTAATTTGAGTAGGGGTAGAGGTTGTAGTGCGGGGGTGTCTTGTTGTGCGGGGCTGAAGAGAGGGGTGGAAGTCATTTGTTGGTTGTAGTGGTGATACTTGGCGGCAAATAGCGTTTCTCCATCACACATAAGGCATGAGGTCACTCAGCTTCGTGTGTGGCAGATACACATGAATGCATTTTGAGAGCTGACGAACCGTGGTAAAATAACTGTGAAAGTGAAAAATTGAAAAAAAGGGGCAATAATTATTTGAAGACAAATATTGAAATATAGAACGATGGACTAAATGAATACCCGTTAGGAGGCAGAAAAAGAAACTAGTAGGAAAACAGTTTATTTTACCATAGAGAAGAATGAGGAAGGGTATTTTGTACAAAGAATAATAATATTCTACAGAACTGAAATACAGAAAATCACTGCGGTAACGCGGGCTCCCTGAATAAATACAACCCAATGGTTATTGAATTTCAAGCAATTTGATTGGTTCGATACTCACTGGTTATCAGGTGTTATTCATGGGTTTGACATTATATGGAAAACAGCTGTTTCTAAAACTAATCATACAGTAACAACAATTTCTCCATTCTCATTGGCCGAGAAAAGTGCTGTTCATTTGAAATCAGAGTGCAATTTTTTGAAATCGAGTGCAGTTTTTTTAAATCAAGTGCAAAAAGGTGAAATGAAACGTTCGTTTGCATGGGAACGAGGCTACGCCATTCAAAATGGCGATCGGCACAAACAAGACAGAAAACAGTGAAAGGATTTGCAAATATTGTGCAGAATTACCTAAACAAATGCGAGTCCAAGGGGATAAAACCAACACTCACAGAAGTAACTACTGGTGGATAAAAAGCATTTAATGTAGGAGCATCTAAATAAGAACTCGATCAAGGAAAAAGCAAAGCGATGTCGAAAACTTTACTCATGCAGATTTATTCCAAATTGCACTCCGAACCATGTGATTACCTATACAAAACGCACACTTTTTGATGCGTTTGCACCGATCGTCCGCACTAAAACGATTGAAAACGGAGGTCTTAAGTGTGAAAACGGAGGTTTTCGAAAACGCTCTCCAAAGTGAGGTCTGTCGTTTTAGTGTGGACCGCGGACAAAAACGGAGGTTTTCGAAAACGCTGACGTCATGAACAGAATTATGCATGGCCCAGTAGGCAATAATAGAAGGTGAAAACGTCCGAAAAGATCTTGGGAACGAAAACGCATCGTTGCAATCGTTTTCCAGTCTTTAGTGTGGGGGTAGAAAACGCCATGGAAACGCTCGTGTGGACGCAAAACTTTATATCCGTTTTCGATAAGATGAAAACGGAGGTTTTCGAAAACGTATTAGTGTGGAGGTAAAGTGTTGGAGCTACAGAGTTGGGGCACAACGCCTCCTCCCAGTCCCAGGAACTCCGAAAAGCCCAGTCTGAATAGGCTTAAGCATTTTATTATGGCAAAAATGTCCTTAATGAGTGTTTTATTCCTTCAGCAGAGTGAGATTAAGCAGTCCAATGCAGTTGCTACCTGAAAAAGAAATTGCATCGTGTGATGTTCGGTTGCTTGGTGTTCCAATTCCGACGGCGTTGTATCTGAAAGTTTTAATGCTCCCTAATATGCGTATCATAAAGGTATGTTAAGTGGTTATGACTTCATTTCTCTAGAAACATTGGAAGCTCTTGACATTCAGGAATGCTTTTTATCAACGATTGTACGAGAAGAAAGCATCCCTGATATAATTGGTGATACAATATATAACCTGTAACCTGAATAATTGTAACAGTATTAGTAATTTTTCCAACTCGTCTTTGAATGTATATGTGTTTTCTTTATACTTACTGTGAACACAAATGCAATAAACAAAAATACTTGAATTGCTCTTTTCATGGCCGTGTGTTTCAAGTTCAAGGAGACAGTAGCCTCTTTGACTACGAAATGAAATCAATCGATAAAGATTCAAGCTCTAGATTTGAATTCCATTTAGAATAATACTTGCATCAATTTGCAAAAGTTAATTTTGATAATTAAACCGCTTGAAACGTTACTGGATGAGTGGATCACGACATTTCACAAACTCGCAAAGATTACATTAGCGTGACTTCGAGCATTGTTTCTGTCCAGTGAGAGAACATGGAACGTTAGCCAATAAGATCGCCCGTTATATCTTGTCTATTTTATAAATGTTCTTGCAACAGATATACAGGTTTTCTCTGCATTTTCGAAGAAAGTGAAATATAATAACACTACTCGATTTTATTACTATTTATTTTTCATTGTTATTTAATAAACCATATTATATATTATCAATTCAAATAATTGCACGTTTTTATGTAATTTATGGTGCCGAAAATAATAAGTATACCTTCTCTCTTTCTAGGGACAAATATCTGCTAATGTCAACATGGCAGCAAGTGCTAAAGCAACATTAGGTGGAGATTGCAATTATCGAAAGAAACAAGAAACAATTTGCCGCGACATTGGCGCTGTAAGTTCATGCAGAATGCAATACTCCATCTCCGTTCGAAGAATATTCAATGTAATTAAGTAATTTATACGCTATGCTAAGCCAAAAATGAATTTAAACAACTGGATACAATTTGACTCTAAATAATAAAAACTTTCAATCATCCTGATTTGTTTCTCCTCATTTTACTTCTTAGTTTAACATGAATCCACCAAGCTTCACAACTAATGTGGATGTCGATAATGATGCTGAAGCTGTTATCGAACTCGAACTGGTGTCAACACTTCGCTTTCGAATACCAGCCATGAGCAGAACGATGAAGAGCTTGGTCAGTTATCTACCCGACTTCCTAGAACCATATGGTAAAATCACATTTCTATTATTCATATACAGCTATTTCAAAAAAGGTTGACATCTGCAAAGCGTAATACCAAGCGCCAAAGGAATTGTGGGGCCCTCCATTTTGCAGTGTGCAGCCTCCTTTGACTTCCAAACAGAGACAAAAAGTTAGTAAAGTATGATTATAAACATTTTCGATGATTTGGTCAAATATCTTGCAGTAATATATTAGCGAAATCTATGAGCTCCCATCATGCTTTGAGAGCTGGGTATTGTGCTTTGCAGATGTCAACCTTTTTTTAAATAGCCGTATACTTAAGAGTATATAGATAAGTATTGCATTATTTTCAATTTTAGAATTAAATGTTTAGCATCTACAACGATCGGATTTATCAGCTATTTTTCAAAATAATAGATGATCTTGTGTAACATTTTTACAACGCACAATACGTAATACCAGAAGCACATTAACCCCTGCAGCATTTTCACAAACCAGGTTATATTTGTTTTTCCCGTGAATGGATAATCACACTAGCCGATTAGCGTTTGTTATGTTATTCCATCACTTCTTTGCGTCAACTCGCACACAAATAGCTTGACTGAAAACATGGCGGGCAAACGGTGCGAATGTTTAGCATTGCCTGGACCGGAACGGAAATTGCGTGGATGAAAATTCTTAGATCTTTTCAACATCAAACACTACACTGTTTGCTAAAAAGTACTTTAACTGTTTTAATTGTTCTGCTGAAAAGGTGAAAAATCGAACAATCCGGCGTGGTATGGAATGCCTATTACCATGGCAACATGAATTAATAACTTACAACTGTTGCCATGGAATGTAATTACTAAAATATGGACTACGTGCATGCCAAAGGGCTAGTCTATCAGTAAAACTAATAAAAATCACGTCGTTAATTTACTGAGGAAAATCTAATCTTCATTTTAGCCAAAGGGGCAATTGAATCAGTGGCTTTGGAATTGACACTGACATATCCCATCGTTGGAGCAGTGACGGTACAAGTTTGCTCGAAAAAATGCTCGAAAAATAAGAGAGATATATGTGGCGTTGTTACAAGTCTAGAATATGGAACCGTGCAAGGTGGGATGGCTATCAAAATAATGGGTGACTCCAAGTACTCAAATTCCTTTAAAAATAGAGTCGCATCAACTCGGACGTACTCAGGGTAAGTAAACATGTATACGAATGCGAATCAGTTGTAGAGCTACACTTAGTTTTGGTCATAACATTTACTATGTGTGTAATCTAGAAAGGAAATCAATTGTTCCGAAAGCCAAAATTGACCAGAGGAAATGATGTCTTTAAAAAGTATTTAGAATATTTTTTCTTTCAAGAAATAATAGGTACGTTTCAAAGTAAATAAGTAAATATCTAAGTAAGCAAGCAAGTAAGTAAGTAAGTAAGTAAGTAAGTAAGTAAGTAGGTCAGAAAGTAAGTAAGCAAGTAAGTAAGTAAGTAAGTAAGTAAATAGGTAAGTAAGTAAGTAGGTAAGTAAGTACGTAAGTAAGTAAGTAAGTAAGTAAGTAGGTAAGAAAGTAAGCAAGTAATTATAAGTATAAAGTAGGTAAGTAAGTAAGTAATTAAGTAAGCAAGCAAGTAGTAAGCAAGCAAGCAAGCAAGCATGCAAGTAAGTAAGTAGGTAAGTAAGTAAGCAAGCAAGCAAGAAAGCAAGCATGCAAGTAAGTAGGTACGTAAGTAAGTAAGCAAGCAAACACGTAAGCAAGCAAGCAAGTAAGTAAGTAAGTAAGCTAAGTATGTAAGTAAGTAAGTAAGCAAGTAAGTAAGCAAGCAAGCAAGTAAGTAAGCAAGCAAGCAAGTAAGTAAGTAAGTAAGTAAGCTAAGTAAGTAAGTAAGTAAGTAAGCAAGTAAGTAAGTAAGTAAGCAAGTAAGTAAGTAAGTAAGCAAGTAAGTAAGTAAGTAAGCAAGTATGCAAGTAAATAAGCAAGTAAGTAAGTAAGCAAGTAAGTAAATAAGTAAGTAAGTAACTGAGTAAGTAAGTACGTAAGTATAAGCAAACAGGTAAGTAAGTAAGTAAGTAAGTAAGCAAGTATGCAAGTAAATAAGCAAGTAAGTAAGTAAGTAAGTAAGTAAGCAAGTATGCAAGCAAGCAAGTAAGTAAGTAAGTAAGCAAGGAAGTAGCCTGCGAAACAGGCCCTCGGTGTTTATTTCCGCCCCACGCGACGAGAAGTCACTCAACTGTTTGGCCGTGAGAAAACAGAGAAGGGCCTGGTACGACAGAAAAAGAAACGAGGGCATGCAACCAACGCCGATCTTTTTGAATTTCAAAGTCAAATTCTGACTTAAAAATTCCGATTGGTCGAGAGGCGTCACGGTGATGAC
>JAOBYG010124986.1:0-10914 GCA_025403545.1 Epizoanthus stellaris
GGTGCCGTGGTCGCTGAAGCGAGTTACGGCTTCACCGTTGTGGCGCGCCAAGGGGCTTCGGTGCTCGCGACTGCCGATCGGCCGACCTACATACGGGGCACGGTCGCCAATCTGCTGGCGCGGGTGGGAAATGAGGGTGATGCCACCCTGCGCGACGCCAGCGTCCGTCTCTTGATCGAGCCCACGCCCTCTGGCGCGGCAGTCGCGAGCGTCGATCGGGATCTGCCGCCCTTGCCGGTCGACGGCCTACGCGACTCGACCTGGGCCTTTGAGACTGACATCGAGCCGGGTGCCTATAGCTTCCGCGCTGTGGTCTTCGCCGTCGACGGCCAGGAATTGGCGGCCAGCGCGCCCTATCCCTTTATGGTGACGCCGCTGGGCGCGTCTCTCGCCGGTACGCTGGTGGCTCGGGAGGCTGTCCTGGAACCTGGGGATGGCCTCGACTTCCTCGGCACCGTGGCTAATCTTGGTGATGTTGCGGTCATGGCTTCGAGCCTGCAAATCGGGGTGATCGATCCGTCGAGCGGCGCTGTGCTACATACGATCGACGATCTGGCCGACCTGGACGTCGATAGCTCGATCGAACGCCAATGGCCTTATGCGCCGGCGATGACGGGCCTCGGCCCCTATGTGGCAGTGCTGTCGGCCACCGATGATGCCGGCCAGCGCCGGGCGCTGGCCACGGGTTCCTTCCTGCTGGCTGATTTGACGCCACCGATCGTCGAGTTGCTCGATCCGCAGCCGACCTGCTCGCTCACCTTGGTCGCCCGCGCCCGAGCTACGGATCGATTGTCGGGAATTCGCTCCGTGACCTATTCCGTCGATAACGGGCCGCTGGTCCTGCCGATGATCGCGGAAACCATCGAGGGCGATATCTGGACGACCCTGGTCCGCCTCGATCCCGAGCGCACGACGCCCTATCATCTGGAGGTCGTGGCCGAGGACGCGGTCGGTCATCTGTCGGCTCCGATGGCTGTCGATCTGCTGCCGGAGGTGGACCTCGACCCGCCGGTTTTGCTCGTCACCGCCCCCGCTGAGGGGTCCTGCGCGCCAGCCCCGGCAGTGGCGACCTTCGAAGCCGAGGACAACAATCTCGCGTCGCTTCAGGGTTGGCTCAACGGCGAGCCGTACAGTCCTGGCACGCCGATCGGCGATGGCTCCCACCAGCTGCGAGTCCGCGGCGTCGATAGCTGTGGCCTGGCCGCCGAAGAAGTGCGCTCGTTCTCCGTCGACTCGGGAGCGCCGGTCTTGCAGATCGACGCGCCGGCGGCTGGCTCCTGTGTTGAAGCTCCGGTGGTGGCGACTTTCGAAGCCGTCGACGGCAATCTCGATTCGCTTCAGGCCTGGCTCAATGACACGCCCTATCTCTCGGGTACGTCGATTCTCGATGGCTCTTATGAGTTGCGGATTCGAGCTTCTGATACTTGCGGCAACTTCACTGAGGAATTGAGGACCTTCACCGTCGATTCAGCGGCGCCCGTGCTGAGTGTGACGGGCGTGCCTGACGGCGGTGCCTGCGTCGCCGGTCCGGTGGCCGCGACTTTCGAGGCCACGGACGCCAATTTGCAGTCGGTCCTGGCTTGGCTTGACGACGAGCCTTATCTCTCAGGCACCCCGATCGATGATGGCGACCATGCTTTGCGGGTCGAAGCGGCTGATACCTGCGCTCACCTCAGTGACCAGCAGCGGGACTTCATCGTCGACTCCATTCAGCCGTCCATTTTCGTCTCAGGTGTCGAAAATAACGGCATCTACCCCGAGCCGGTGATTCTCGAATGGGATGTCACGGACCTGCATTTAACGGCCGTGATCGGGTTGCTGGACGGCGTCGAGATCTCCTCACCCTACGAGGTGAGCGAGCCCGGGACCTACCTACTGACGATCGACGCGATTGATTGTGCTGGCAATGCCAATCGAGTGGAGCTTGTCTTCGTGCTTCAGCAGACGGTGAATCCGATCGAGATTCCGACTCTCCAGCCGTGGGCCTTGGCCTTGCTAGCCCTTTTGTTGAGCTCGGTCGGCCTTGGCTTCCTGGCTCGACGGCAGCCGAGCCTCGATTCGCCATCTTCAATGCCTCGCAGCCGCTCTGACGAAGAGATTTCGACTATGAACGACCTCCGCCGTACTCTTTCCAGATGCTTTTCCCGTCTGGGTTTGTCCCTGATCATCCTGTTGGCCGGTCTGGCGAATACGCCCGTAGAGGCCCAGGCTCCGGAGCTCGCGGCCCATCCGCTCTGTGCCGGTCAATTCCCGAAGCTGCGAAAGCTCTTGCAGGAGCACGAGGATCGGGCTTCGGCCGTCAAGGCCTTCCGAGAGGTCGAGTCCGGAGCCGAATGGATCGAGGAGATTCGTTTGGAGCAAGCGTTGTGGGCTGACGAAGCTCGACGCCGGAGCGCCGAGCTGGCAGATTCAGCAAGCCTCGGCCGCCTCGCCGACAAGGATGGCGTGGCAGGACAGTCGGCGGTTCAGACCAAGCTGGATCAGCTCGACGCCGAGCTGGGTCAGCTGATCTCAGCTCTCGGAGCAGCGGTGGAGAAGGGGGCTGCACTATCGGCGTCGGCTCTGTCGGGGACGGCGACCGAAGCGCTGATCGAATGTCTGAGCAGCCCGGCGGATCTTCGGGAGCCGATTTCCTCGAAGCTGGCGCCGCGAGCTCTCGAGCTGCAAGCCCGTCGCCCAGCCGGCTACGAAGCTGTGCCGGCTGGCTACGCGGATCGTCCCTCCGAGGCCTTTCGCCAGCAGGTGAGACGAGAGGCAGCTCGACGCCAGACCGTGCAGCTGAAGGCCGCACCAGGACGAGAGGACCCGATCGCCGCGAAAGTCGTCGAGTTAGGCCCCGATCCGGTGGCGATTTATCGTTTCGTTCAAGAGCAGATTCGACCGGCTCATTATTTCGGCAGCATTCGAGGGGCCGAAGCCACTCTGCAATCAGCCGAGGGCAACGACGCGGATCAGGCGATTCTGCTCGCCGCGTTATTGCAGGTCGCGGATATACCGGCTCGAGTCGCCTGGGGCGTCCAGGAGATCAACGTCGGTGCCCTGAAGGATCATTTTGGCCTCGCTGCCGACTCTGCCGTCGGCGAGCTCGAGCCGGTGATGACCGCCGCCGGTATCCCCTGGGAGCCGGTGCTCGAAGGCGGCCAACCCAGGGCCTACCGGCTCGAACGGGCCTGGTGCGAGGTTTATATTCCCTACGCCAATTATCGTGGCGTGGAGCTCGATAGGAGCGGTGCGACGTGGCTGGCCCTCGATCCTCAAATGGCGACATTCGAGCCGTTGGAGACTACCCCCGCGCTCGACATCTTAGGAATTGACGGTCGCGCATTCGTGGATGCCTATTTGGCTGGCTCCGGCTGCACGCTGCCGGTGGCAGACCCTGGTGCCTGCCGTGCGCCGTCGAGTCTGCTCCAGGATCAGGTGAATGCGCTCGGCGGTGATGATTGGCAGGCCCGCACGGCGCCGCCCACGCCGGCGCCGTCCCAGGACGCTATTCTGCCTGCCGGGATGGTGGGCGTGGTGCGCGGAGTCGCCGGCTTTGGGCTCGAATTTCCACCCGAGATGAGTCACCGTGTTCGGCTGCGGGCGCGCATCGGAGCCAATATCCTGATGGACGAGACCGTCTCGGCAGCTACTCTGGCTGGTCGCGAGGCGGTGATCTGGTATCGGCCTGCAACGGCCGAAGACGAAGCCGTGGTCGCGACCTATCGCGATCTCTGGCTGACGCCACCTTATTTGGTCAATGTCAGCCCGGAGCTCTGGGTCGACGGCGAATCGATTGCGGTCGGCAGAGGGTCGATCGGTATGGGTGAGGCCTTTGAGCTCGAGGTCACTTTGCTCTTGCCCTCGGGCGATCAGCTAGCTCTTCGCAATAGCCAGATCAGTGGGGCTCCTATCGCTTTGGGATTGGCGCCTGGAGCTCACGGATATCCGCCGCCAGAGGATGGCCCGGCCAATACTCCGGAAGTGCTCGCCACCTTGGTCGGCGCCTACCTCGATGCGACCGCTGACTTCGCCAGCCGGCTGGCTCGCCTCGAGGGTCTCATCGAAGTCCATCCCTATCCCTCCTTCGCCACACTCAGCAGCGTGGTGCAGCCGCAAGGCCTTTTCGGCCTGGTGGAGGAGCTCGAGTGGTTGGGTATTTATGTCGATGCTGATGTCTTCGGCGCCCGTGTCGTCGGTCCGTCCAGCGAGAGGCGCCGCTGGTTGGAGATGGTGCAGCTCGAGTCATCGGTGCAGGAACGCGGCCTCTTCGAAAGCTATGGCATAGCCTCGGTCTCCGCCGATCGCCTGCTGATCCTGGCCCAAGAACAAGGTGTCGGCCTGCAGACCATCGATTTGTCGAATGTCGCCACAGTGCTGCCCACTTTGCCTTTTCCGCCTGCCGTGATCGTCGAGATCGACGGCTGGGTGAGGGCCGGAGGCGAGGCTTTGGTACCCGAGGTAGCGCTCGATTTCGTCGAATTTTCAGGCCTCGGCTACCTCTTGAGAGATCCGCTCACTGGCGAGACTCGCTATCAGCTGGCAGGCGGCCTTAGCGACAATATCTCGGGCGGCATGACCGCGGCGCCGGTCTTGGAGGTCGTGCCGGAGCTGGCCAATCCGCTACAGACCCCGCTGAACGGCCCGGTGATTCGCGATGGCAGTGCGGCGGTGTCTTTGGAGATCTATGACGGCAATTTCCAAGTCGGCACGGTCGGCGATAGGGTCGAGCCGATTCGCCTATTGGTCAAAGATGATCGGGGACGACTGGTGTCGAATGCCGACGTCACGCTCGAGGTCATTGCCGGCGGCGGCACTCTGCGCGGCTCGTCGTCGGTCGTGGTACGTAGCTTCGGTGGCCTGGCGACCGCGGAGCTCGAGCTCGGGACCCAGACTGACGAGAACCCTTATTATCTGCTCTTCCCGAATGAGGAGTGGGTCCAGCGTACAGATCTGACGGTGGTCACTGCCAGAGTCAATGGTTTTTCCATGCTCGAGCTGATCTATGAGGTCGGCCGCCCTGATGACGTCATTCGGCTTGACACCCCGTCTGGCACGGCGCTCGGGTTTCTTGTTCCCCACGCCTCTGGGCGGCAGCCGCTCCGGGTCGTGCCTGCAGATCGATTCGGCAATCCGGTAGCCAACGAGCAAGTGACCTTCACGCTTGCCGGCAGTCCGCCCGAGCCAGGCCTTGGACCTGAGCTGGTGTCAAGCGAATCGAGGCAAGCCTGTGGATCACCATCGATCATTCTGGCTGGCGAATGCGCGGCTTCCAATCAAGTCGTGGAGGAGGGTTCGTTCGGGGGAGTCGGGGCCTATTTGGTGGCCGGCAATAGCTCGATCTATCACGTCGTTGCGGCGGGCGGCTCGGCGCCCTCGGTGACTTTCGCGGGGCAGGTTGCCCCGAATTTGGGCGAAACACTTATCTATAGCCGTCGTTCGGCGCCTTTTAATAATGACGGACAAAGCATCGAAGCCTATGCGCCTGGTGATACGTCGATTCCGGCAGAGATGTCTTTCATCGTGATGCAGCCCGACCAATACCCCGAGGAAGACTGGGATCGCAAATCCTATCGAGTCCGTCGTCTGGCCACCGGCGGTGGGCTTCCCGATTGCTCGGATCCCGATGCGGCTGAAGAGCTGCTCATTGAATCCGTTGCCCTTTTCGTCGAGGCTCCGGGAATATCGACCCCTCTCGACATTCCCGTAAGCGAGGGGGTTTATCAACAATCGATCGTGATGCCCGAGGCCCCGGGGCAATACGAGGTCATTGTCTCCTTAGAGTCGGCGATGGCTGCTGAGCTGACCAATAGAACTTGCGGTGACGGCTATCGTCTCGTTCTCGATGATGATTGGGATATCGGACCCAACGACTTCGTGGACTACACGCTTTGGAGTGTCACGGGCGTGATTCCGGAAACACCGCCGCTGATGCTGGGTCATGAGAAGAGGATCCTGCGCGACACCGAAATCATCTATCAACTAGCGCCGCCGGACTATCCAGCCAAGCGTTCAGCGATGCTCTTCTACGAGGATGACGCGGTCGTTGCTTCAGCGGTCACGGAAAGCGCGGGCGAGGGCAGCGTCAACATCCCTCGAGGCACGATCTTTCAACGCCCGGAGGGGCGTCATGAGGCGGTGGTGCTGATCAATCCGGGCATCGTCTGGCAGCCGACCGGCAGCACTGAGCGGCAGACCAAGGGCATCTTGATCGAGAGCGAGCCGGTGCCGATGACGGCCCTGATGTTCGATGCCGATCTCGATAGCAATAACGATAATGGTTTCGACCCTCCCGATGACGACTTGCTGGAGGAGAATATTCAAGACACTGGGCTCGGCAAGCTGGTCTTCGTCAACCACGACGACGGTGATCGGGACGGCAAACCCGACTACGCGGATATTCGTGTCACCGGCGAGACCAATATGGTGCCGCTGACCGTTGAGCTTCGTCCTGAGCAAGGTGATTACTCAGGGGTCGACGTGGTTTTCTTCTTTCCTGGCCCGACAGCGGCGGAGATGAGCGACTTCGGTCTACCGGTGGATGCGATCGGTGAGCTGAATGGCTATACCTATTATGACTATAGCGAGCGTCAGACCGGCCGCTTTCGGGTCTGGAATATCGACAGCCAGGAAGACCTGCATAGAAGCCAAGATTATATCGTGCCCGGCCAGGAATACCCGGCCCAAGAGCTCGGCTTTGGTCCGGGGGCGGAGAAAAAAACCTTTTGGATTGAAGGCATCGACGGTGCACGGGCTGGAGAGGCGCTCACCGCATCTCAACTCTTCATGGTCGCGGAGTTCAGAGGTGAATCCGCCAATGAGTCGTTGAAGCTGACCACGGTGGACGGCAATCTCGGTCTGAATAACAGCAATGCTTCCGATGACCTCAGGCCGGGAATTCCCGATGTCGACTTCATGATCGACGAGCACGACGAACGGGTCGAAGACCAAGGTCTGGGCTACCTCCACTGGCGAGGGCTGCCCTCAGGCGACCTCGACCTGGCTTCGGCTCCGGCTGAGGATTTGCTGCCATTTATCGTCGATCTACCCGCAGAGCTGCTCGAGGATTGGGAGATCAGCTTCGATTTTTCCGGCGGCTCGACTGAAAACGGCGTGGTCGCTCGAGGCACACCACGGCAAGACGACCTGCGGCTGGTCTATTTGGATTCGGAAAGACACTACGAGGAATTCTTCGACGCGCTCGAGCAGAACGGACAATCATTCCCCCTGGGTGCCGGCCAAGAGAAGCCTGTGATGGATTTCGAAGCGGCTCGAAACGGTCTGCTCATCGCGTTCGAAGAATGGACCCGGGCCGCCGAAGAGGATTTCCCTTTTCAGACTCATCAGCTCGAGCTGAAAATCCGTCCGAAGGAAAGCGAGCTGCCATGGATTGCTCTGGATTCTACGCGCTTGACATTGGCGAGCTCCAACCAGCTCTACGAGATGTGGTCTGTTCGTGACCGCCATGACCGAAACTTCGAATTCCCTCTGGAATGCCACCCGCAGAGCGCCTGCGACAACGGCGCGGTGGCTCCGAAGCAGACGATCCAAATCTATGGCCCGGCAGCGAAGGTGCCCGGCACTGCCGAACGAGATCAGATCAAGGATCCGCACCTGGTTTTTGTGCACGGCTATAACGTGAGTCTTAAAGCAGCGAAGATTGCAGCCGGGAAAGTTGCCAAGCGGGTCTTCTGGCAGGGATTTCGAGGCAATGTTATTTCATTCGCCTGGGAGGGCAATGAAACTCTCGGTTTTTCGCCCAACGTGAAGAACGCTTTTCAGACCGCGCCCGCTTTTCAGGAGTTCATGCGCGACCAGATCATCGGCAGCTGGCAAGTCGAGCCCGAGGATATCTACGTATTTGCCCATAGCCTGGGTAATCAAGTGGTCATGGGGGCCTTGAGGCTCGATCGAATCTCCAATCCCTCAGCGGGCATTCTTTTCAATCGCTTCATGTCCGTCGAGCCCGCGGTATGGCCAGAAGCATTCTGGCCCCAAAGGGAAAAAATCTTCACTATCGACATCAGCGGGATCATCCCCCTTGCTGATTTCGTCTATTCCGTCGATGATCTGAGAACTAATTCCTGGGCTTTCTGGTATACCAACGAAGAGCATCCTGTGATGGATAAGGTCAATGGTTGGGTCCATAGTTGGGCTCCTGAGGACTATGCTCTCCATCTCATGCGGTTGGATGACTATTTTGTCCGAAACCCTGCCAATCACGGCCTCCACCGACGAGATGCCGACGCACTCAGTCGACGTTTAGTCATGGGAGGAATTCTCGATTTTCGTAATTTGACACATTCGGCTCCAGCCATGCTCGCCGGCGATAGTTGGACGATCTCGCTGGATGGAGTTCCCGAAATCCCCGACTGTCAGCCCGGCCAGAATATCTTCATCTGTCTCGGTGTCGATGACCTCTCTGAGCTCGTGACGTTTCCGCTCGTTGGTTATGGGCTGGGCAGCCTGGTGATGCCGGTCGGAGCCGGTGAGATCACAGACGTAGAGAAGATCAGGAGTCTTACCGCGACATATTACGAATGGCCATTTTGGGATCATAGTGCCTTCACGGGATCGGACTATTCTGAAATTGCTCCTTGGTGGGAGAGAATCCTCCTAGAGATCCCACTCGGTACCGAGGAGAACTGAACATGATTCTCGAAACTGAATCGAGCTGGCGCGGACAAATCATGACTGCAATATCATTTTCTAAGAACACTATCTTGACTCTTGGCGGCGGAGAAGGAGGCAGACTCTCCCGCGGCAAAGGCAGGCTGCTGGGGACATCGTTGATGCTCGCCTCGTTGGTCACTCCATCGGCGTGCTCTTTGTCGGCAGATGAGCAAGTCCAGCCGCCGGGCTCAGTCGCTCGGTCAATTGAGCACGAAATCATGCTCGCCGACCTCCGGTCCGGAGGGCTCGAGGTTCGAGGCATGGTGCTCGACGCGGATACCGCGCAACCTATCCTGAGTCTTCAGATGATCGTCATCAGAGGCTATTTCGACGATGACCCATCGATGACCCGAAAAACCGAAAAGATCCGGCAAAGAGTTGACGGTGCATTCCATTATCAATGCGAACCCTGCATAGACCTGCAAATGACATTCATCGCGGATGGCTATCATTCCGAGAGCCTTCATCTCGGCGGCATCGAGGAGAGATTCGAAAAGGCCAGGACCGAAAAAGCGCTGCCTACCCGGAATATCTTGCTGAAGCCGGTCCGCAATCCAGTCGATCTTCGGGACTACCGGGCTAGGCTGGTTGTCGACGCAGATCCCGAGAAATCCCGAGTCCTGCTATTCGCAGGATCCCGCGCTCAGAATACGTCGTTGAAACGAGCTCAAGCCAGAGCCGAGAAGTCCACCGAGAAATCCACGACGCCGCTGCGTTATCTCCGTCTCGCGACCACGACCGATGCCTCGGGCCAGCCTCAATTCGATCTCAGCAAGAGCTCGCGGTATGCCAAATTTGCGACTAGCGCGGCGATCGATTTTTCCACCGCCGACGGCGGAGTAGTCATCTACGATTCCACGGAGAAATCCCCGGTCGAGATCCGGCGGGCGATGAAAGAGGCGCCCGTGGAGGGTTATCAACCGATATTGGCGCTCGACCCAAAAGCCCAGAGCCCGGTCTATTTCTTCGTGCGCATCGATGATCTCTACGGCCGCGGTGTCGCCCATCCGCCGGTGCTCGAGCAAACCCGCGCCGGCCACCGCTTAGTGGCAGCCGTCGAGCTCGATCTCAATCCCGATGGCAGCCGCAACCTGGAGACGGTGGAGTAGTTGGGTTGTGCAGCCGCCGCTTCTGCTCGGACAGCATTGAGAGCTGAGCCCGACGCCTTCTGGGCGGATTCTGGGCAGATTCTGGGCGGGGACACACTGCCATTCGGAGACAGCGCTCTTATCTGGGCACTGCTGAGGCGATTTCTGCGCGGGTCAAATAGTACTGGCCGCTGATAGTTGAGACCGGGTGTTCCCATTCACGCTCAATCACCGCTCGGACCAGAAATTCAGCGGCCCGACGGCGTAGCGGATCAGCTGAGGAGAGCTCACGGGCCAGGCCTGCCGCACTTCGAATACCGAGAACCTGAGCCACCGCGACAGCGATAGTGCGCTCTTTATATTCCGGATCGTGGGGCTGTAGCGCCTCTAGAATGATCGGTAGATCCGAAGCCTGCTGAAAGCTGGCGAGGCTGGAGGCGAAGGTGGTTGCCAGCTTTCGGTTCTCAGGCGCTCCAAGAGCAGCAGCAGTGAGATCATGAGCATCGGCGCAACCGAGACTCGTTAGGAGCTGAACCGCGTGCAGCCGATAAACCGCGGTGGTCTCCGCCGCGAATCCGGCCCCCAGGTCTGCACAGTAGCTGTCTTCCTCCAACTGGCTTAGCAGCTGATAGATCGAAGCAGCGTAGGTGTCAGATCCTCGATCTCGACCGCTTTCCGGCAGCAGCGTAATCAACCGCGCGGCGACCGACGGGCTGGCGCCGAGAGAATTGTCGGCGCCGACCAGTTGCAGCAGCTCTGCATCGTTCAAAGCTGCTAGCTCACGATCGACGAACTCGGAATCCACCTGGCGCAGAAGCCTGAGCCATCGTAGTCGCTCATCCTTCGGCTGGTTACGACCTGCTCGAGCCTTGAGCAGCGCCGCGACCTCATCGTGCCGCCGCCCGAGGGTGGCCAGAGCAGTATCTATGGAAGATCTGAAGATGTTGTATTCGCGGTCGATGTCGATCAGCCGGGCCGCGGTGGTGGCATCGCCAAGCCGGGTCAGTACCTGGAAGGCTGGGACAGGGGACCTCACGCCGGCGTGCTCTTCGGGCTCTTGCAGAAGCTCGAGTTGGGCCTCGACCGGGTCGAAGGAATCTCCGACTTCCTGCCACCATCGGCGCCAGGCCAACACATCGCCCTCGGCCGAAGGCTCGAGAATACGACCGCTCAG
>JAOBYG010125097.1:0-10910 GCA_025403545.1 Epizoanthus stellaris
ATTTACACTCTTACCGGACAAAATTATCGCTTTTATGCTATGCACATGGCCTAATGTATGTTCAATGAACATTTTGGATGTCACTTGTTGAAACAGCCGAGGATCCCTTTAATCATGAATAACAAACTGATACTAAAGTTAGTTGTTCCTCATGACAAATGAATATTACAGAAATCTGAAAAGTTCCAGTTCTTGCTTGAAAGAATAAACTTTAAGAAAGTATTTGTTTTAAAAGAATGGAACGGAGCCACTCTTGTTGGAATCTTTTAAGCACATTTTAATAAATTACAAATCTCCTGTGAAATCTGAAATGTAAACAACAACAAAGTTGTCAGCGACATCCAGAAAGAAAAGTTAACGATTTTGTCCCACTCTTACCTACAACCTTCACTTCAGTAGACACGCTGTCCTCCCCTGCTGGGTTTCGGGCTGTGCACATGTATCGCCCGCCATCTGATGGCTGTGCGGCCCCGATAACAAGCGAGCCATTTACCTCAACCCAGATTCCATCTTTGGCCAATGGCTGACCGTCTTTAGACCACGTGATGGTCGGTCGAGGCTTGCCGCTCGCTGAACACGCAATTGACAGGTAAGTGTCGACGAGAGAGGTGATGTTGTCACCGACATTGAGAAATTCTTGATCACCGTCACCGTCACCTAATTTAATGTTCCTCGGTTTGTCGGGCCTCTTGATCAGCGGTTTCACTGGTTCTGATACATGTGTAGAAAAAGCTTGTTGAGTTGGGAACTAATACATATTGAAGAATTTGTTTTATTCATTTATTTATTTTTAATTTTTTAATTTTTTCGATTTTTTAATTTTTATACATATTGAAGGATCGATGACCGCTTGCTTTGAGAGTACAATGGTAAAAAAACCCAACGAAATGTCGTAAGTTATTGCTTCCGTTACGACAATAATTAATTAAATGATTATCAACAAGTGCTCCATGGATAAAATATGGCAATAGCTTTCTTGAACGCATCTACACCAACAGATTCAATCCAGTGACATATTCGTAACAATCTTATACAACTGTTGCCTAATTTCTTGTTATGAACATAATTTTAGCATCACATACACATTTCAGATCACAATTTCAGTTGATCTTAATTAAATTAATAATATTGGTCTGATTCTATATGTAATTTCACTACTATTACGTTTACAAACAAAGTAAACAAGAGTATCTGCTCTGCTATACCAGATCATCCTCCTACATGTACAAATCTCTAGATGTTTTGTTTTTCCTTTGTTGATTCTAATTATTATCGATATCACAAAAGGTACAAATATGAATATTGTCGTGTCTCGTACCGGTACAACTCAGTATAATTACCGGATCGAGTTCATCCCAGTTAGCTGTACTGGACCGAGTTCATCCCATCTGATCACAAGTTGTATCGGTACCATAAAAAGCAGGTACAAGATTATTCTGGTACAAATATGAGTGACTGGATTGGTCCGACTGTCGCGACACATTTTGTGAGCAGTTTCATTCTGGTATGAACACCTAAGTAAATGTGGTACAAAATCTGTACTGATACGAGTTTCCTTCTGGCGTGAAACATCATGTAAACACCGCCTTAATTGAACTATAGGTTTTTTTTATCTTTTACCTTTTTATACTTGTTGCCATGGTGAGTGAACTACGCACAACAACTGTCTCACCTATAATCGTGACGTCACAGGTCACGCTATCCTCTCCAGCAACATTCAGCGCTGTACAAGTGTACCTTCCGCTATCTTCCACGGCAGCACCTCTGACCTTCAGAGTACCATTCTTGAACATAGAGACACTTCCCCCAGGGCTAAGCGGCTGTCCGTCTTTACTCCAGACCACTTCCGGTTGTGGTACACCACTGGCTGGACAGTTTATGCTCAAGGTAGTTTCAGTCAGGGAGGTTATATTGTCTCCGACATTCATCTCTACCAGAGTTCTGTCCCCTACGGGAATGGTCATACTCTCTCTTGGCAGGTCAATAGATGGTTTGACTGGCGCTGTGAGTGGATAAGAGATCACAACATTTTACAGTTTTTTGTCCTTTGGAAATGAATGATATATCAGCGGTTTTTTTCATCCAATTCTTATGCAATCAGCCTTCAAAAACACAGGTAAAACGGCATCGTTTTTGCAGTGTTGGCATCGAGTGTGTCGGGCTGACTGGCAGCCATGTTTGTTTACATATTTTTCCAAATTGGTACATTTAACCACAATGTATTGCGTGGCGCCATCTTTTTCGGTACAGCTGAAAATAGGCTTCTAGGTCTTCTTTTCATATACTACTCAGCAAGTCTGGGATTTTGTTTAAAGAAATTCAGAAAACTGAGAAACGGAACGTAGTGACCAGTTTCAGTCAGGCATTCTTCGTAAACACGTGATCCGATGTAACGTGAATTTTTATTAACACCATTTTGTACGGCGGGTTAAGTTTTGTCAGTTTGATCGGCAGAATTTTGGATATCAGAATATTAGTGTTACCAGTACGAACTTCCGATACTGTCGCTAAGTTCACAGTTAGAATTTAGGTTAATTGAATAAACATTTCTTGATATATGTTTGTATCTTTGTTTGTTCAGAGAAACTGCTGATGTTGTTTATTGTAATTTACTGGAAATTGAACAACGCTGCTGTTACGAATATTTTTGTCAATAAAACGTTGGAAAAGAAAATCGGATAATAATAAAAAGGAACACTACACACACACACTGGACTACATACAGGATGCATGTTTGCGGAAAACTATTGAACCACCATAATCTCTCACATACATCCCAGGTCTTACCTACAACCTTCACTTGAGTAGAGACGCTGTCCTCTCCTACTGGGTTTGAAGCTGTACATTTGTATTGCCCAGCTTCTGACAACTGTGCGCCCGCGATACTAAGGGTACCATTCACATCAACCTTAACTTCTGCACCCAAAGACAATGGTTGACCATCTTTAGTCCACGTGATAGTTGGTCTCGGCACGCCACTGGCTGGACAGGTGATTGTTAGCGGAGTGTCAATCAGTGAGGTGATGTTTTCACCGACCGTGAGGGATTCTGGGCTACCGTCACCCACCAGAATGTCTCTCGGTTTGTCAAGTCTCTTGATCTGCGGTTTTATTGGTTCTGTTACATGGAAGAGTATACAGCATCAACTATTTCAACAAGATTATTTCTCTTATTCAAATAACTCTTTTTCAAGAAATGGAACTGGAGCTGTTCTGCAAAGTTATAACAACAACCTTCTTACATTTAACAAAACTAGATTATGTGAGCTCACTTGTAGTCGCTAATTCGATGGTGGCAAACTATAACATAAAATGTCAGGATTTTTTAGGTTACTGTATCCTCCCTATTATTGCGTACCAATAAAGACATTGTATCGTATTGTTTCGTATCGTATTGTAGTCTGTTGTGTCGTGCTGTGTCATGTTGTATTGTATTGTGTCATGTCGTGTTGTATTGTAGTCTGTTGTGTCGTGTTGTGTTGTATTGTAATGTGTTGTGTTGTGTTGTGCTGTGTCAGTTGTGTTCTGTTGTTGTTGTATTGTATTGTGTCGTGTCGTGTTGTGTTGTATTGTATTGTGTCGTGTGTGCTGTGCTGTGTTGTTGTATTGTGTCGTGTCGTGTTGTGTTGTGTTGTGTTGTGTTGTGCTGTGTTGTGTCGTGTTGTTGTATTGCATCGTGTTGTATTGTATTGTGTTCTTATTACATATCTAAATCAGATAAACAACTCATTACAATATTAACACAACACCAATCAGATATTTACCAATAAACTTGACGTCACTTGAAACACTGTCTTTCCCAGCAACATTTTCAGCCGTGCACATATACCGCCCACTATCCTCAGGTGTGGCCCCCCTGACCGTCAGTGTACCATTCTTATGTATGGCTACACTTTCTCCAGGGAGAAGAGGCTGCCCATCTTTACTCCATGTTACTGTAGGAAGTGGTATACCGCTGATGGGGCAGTTGATACTCAGGGAAGTTTCCGTTAAAGATGTTGTGTTATCGCCGATGTTCATGTCTATTGGAGATGTGTCACTGACAGTGAAGACTCTTCCTTTCTCCGGAACAGTGATCAATGGTTTAACTGGTGCTGTTAGTGAAATGGATATAAAATACTATGGTCAATAAACCTGGTTCGCATTACAGATGAATGTAAAAAGAACTAAAATAGTATACTAAAAATCCAAATGAGAATAATAGTGGACAGTGGAAAATACAGAATAGCTTCCAGCCAACTCTGTGGTTATGGCAGGCACCGGAAATAGAGAAAGATGGGAAATGATGAGCATTCATGGGGAGTGGTAGTGAGCGCGGAGGAGGCTCGAGACAAACAAGGTGGACAAGATTGAAAACTCTTATATATCCCAAACTGTATATTTTAACCTCAACAAAGAAGATAATAATTTCAACGAATTGGGATTTCTCAAGCCATTAAAACCAATTTATAATTATTCTCAATGTATTCTATTTAACAATTAGATTATGAGGTCGCGATTTCTATGGGCTTATATTTAGTTTATGAGGCCGCAGGCCGAATAAACTAATAAGACCATAGAAATCAAGACCGAATAATCTAATTGTTTTAGTAGAAATCTCTGTCGTCTATTGTATGAGGAGTTTTAGTCAATTTCAGAAAGATACACTGAAGTATTGTAATGTTTCTTTTCTTCAATTTGCCGGCCGACTTTGCATGAATGGGATGCGCGCCTCCCATACAGCGCGCTAGACAACCAAATTTCCTCCATTGCAAACAACGGTTTAATAGACTTCGTATACTCCAAAATATGAATAATATAACCTCAGAATCGCATAAAACTGTTCCCAAAAAACGAAAACTTTCCCAAATGATCATCATTTGTGTCAAATACTCTCCGCTTTCCCTCAGACTGTCATTTGCCGGCAGCTGACAAATATGTTAACTTTGTGTTGCTGTCAAAGAGAACCAACTCGGAAAATGCTGCTGCCAACATTTCCAAATAATGAATTCATTTTGCTGTCTTCACCAGAATATGAATCAAATATGAAGAACATGATCACGGTCTGGTATCAAAATGACCACAACTGCAAAATTCAGAATGATTTGAGTCTTATTTCATTTAATTGTTTAAATAATTACTTGTACTGATATTTTTTAGTTGGCGCCACGGACGGTGAAACAGACAATTACTAGTTTGTAAATTTGTGTAGTGATTCAAGTGACCAACTTACGGAAACCGAAACTGGAAAGAGAAGTAAAATCCCTCCAAAATTCAATTATTTGGCAAATAACAGTTGATCCCAAAACGATTTTAACAATTGCCAAACCACCTAAAAGCAAACAAACTGGATTTGCTTTGAGCTTTGAATTTGTCAACCGACCCGAATTTACGTACTGACCTTAAACTCCTTCAGCTGTCTTAGGCTTTTAGGTATCACATCAGCTTTCTATAGCACAAGGACATACCTGTGGTGTTCTTCTTATGTTCTACTCACGTTTCTTTGATTTTTTGCCGCAGAAATTTGAGGAAACAGAGAAGCGGAAGCCAGTTTGAATCGACTCGTCCGGTTTACTTCCGACTAATGTTCTATCATTATTAGATGCGAGTATGAGAACCAATCAGATTGCAGCATTTTCAATAGACCACTAGTAGATTTCTACTAATTATTTGATAGCTAATGACATCTAATGATAGCTAATGATACCTAATGATAAGCTGATGAATTCCAAATTTAAGTCTTAGGTTCTTGTCACTACAAGGTTCACATAGGCAGATGTTTACCGTATCATACACACAATTTCACAGGAAATCTTGAGACCATTTCGCGTGAAAAGGTTGCTGCAAATAAATCTCTAATGATCTCAAACCTCCAAGTGAAACCACGGTACTGTTATCATTCTATGCATGGAGGATTTAGTTTGCACCTCAGTATTTGCCCGGTAATGACTTCCAACTATTGTATTGTCTTGCAATAGTATTAAAAGCAGTCATTCATGAAAACAGTACGTTTCCCAAAACTAATACATAAGAATACCGCTAAATATGCATTGCACAACAGACCGTGACACGTTTATTGTGACAGATCGTGACACAGTATTTGTGTAGGAACCCGTGACGCATGTGTTACGTGCCAGACAATGCCATACGTCAACAACACGAGACTGTGTATTTTCACGCCATAATTTTGATGTGACCTTTGAACTTAATACCTTGGTCATCCCATAACTGACACGTGGCAATCACTAAAACAACATTGGCCACCCATTTATTAAAATAAATGTCTGCTTATGTCAAACCACATTTAGTTGCACCAATGTGCATGCCCTGTAATGACTTACGTCCAAATAATTTAACATCTCTCGAATTAGTTAAGAGATTTCTCGTGAACGTGCTAGTCAGTCAAAACCCCCACGTGTAACGCCAGCGTCACCTGTCCGTGACAAAACCACCAGTGACAGTAAGTATAGATCTAGTGGTGGTGGATATACTGTTATGAACCAGGTCAGGAGAAAGGCGACAGTGACATGCACAACTTAAAGCATCCCCTGTCCGTGACAAAGTCACCAGTTACCGTGACAGTAAGTAAATATCTAGTGGTGGTGGATACTCTGTTATGAACCAGGTCAGGAGGAACGCGCCAATGGCAGGCACAACTTTGAGTCATTGCAAGTGCTGGGAGAACACCTGTAGCAGAACCCGCATCAGAACCGGCCAGGCTGTGACCCAAAGGTCGAGGTGGAGCTGGACTGGGCACGAGAGCTCGCCGAGGTGGTCGAGAACAAGTATTGGCCGGCCTGGGGAACCACACCTCTGTGCTGTTGCGCCTGCTGTTGTTGCTGCTGACCATTCTGGAAGTTGAATGACTGCTTCTGCTAGAACGAAGAAAAGAATAGTTTGATTGGCTTTTACTTCTTATGACTGCAACTGGTATTATTCAAGGTATTTTAATAAATACACAATGAATGCCACAAAGATCTTCCACAATTTATTATTTGTCCCTGTGTTGAGAAGTTATGATATCTCACTCAGTTTTGAAATGCACTCTCAGGACTCAAAGGGTTAATATTACTCATCAAGAGCTTTGATCTGAATGGTCACACTTTGCGTTTTACCCGTGTGTGGAGATGTTATATCTCATTCAGTCTCGAAGGGAGCCCTCAGGTTGACGATATTATACCGCGTTCAGACCAGACACGAAACATGGTTATAACAAACATGTTTAGCATAAAGAACTCTGTTTTCTCACACGTTGCTGCATTTTCACGGGCTTACAGAATATTTAATTAATGATCCATAGACAAGGAAAGTAGCTAATTCAAGTTTTGAGCTAATCTGGACAATTTAAATATCGAAATGGTTTTCAAACATGATTAGTATAAACATATTTAGAGTCTAGTCTGAACGCGGTATTATTCTGTCAGTTGTGAACAAGATGTGAACCATATATCGTCCAAACTGGGTAATTTAGATAGATGGTCTGCGGGATCATTACCATCTTGTTCACCAGCATCTTCGGAGACCCAGGAATAGTCCAACCGTTTTTCCTGTAAGTGTGTGTGTGTGTGTGTGTGTGTGTGTGTGTGTATAAAGGACATATCATGTTGTTCAGTACTGTATTAATTGCCCTAGCTACACTGGCAGAAAGATGAACATAAAACGAGACATACATGAAGTGGTCACATAGTTAAATACGAAGACGGGTGTGCACCACACAGACAGCCGGTACTGTACTGCCTTGTGCCATGTAATTATATTGGTTCCACATCCCGACAGTTACACTACACTGGGCTGGACTGCCTTGTATTATGTATTAGTTCCACAGTTGACAGTTGACGGTTGTTTATTTTTCCACATAATTAATTACATGTACACAAAAAGAAAATACGAGAAATAAAGTGGAGGGTACAGGATTTATAACCCTAGGGGGTTAGACAAAGAATCCTGCACCCTATTACAGTTTTAAATGAAAATGCTACGGTAGAATGGCGGATTATATTTACAGTAATTATTACAGACAATGCACACATTTACATTTACGTGAGTTCAGAACAAAAGTTTCCAAAAAAGAAGTGTACTACAGAGAAGGATCAATCGCGGATGTATTAAAATAATTATTGAGTAAGGAGAAAGTTCTTATAACTCTTCCTAAAGACCTTGATGGATGGACTAGACAGCAAGACAGCACTGTGTTGTGTCGTGTCATGCACTGGCTGTAGCAGAGAGACAAGTGGCCCGTATCTGCTGCCATCGTCGTGCTATACTGCACTATACTGTGTCCTGTACTGGTTATAAAAGACGGACAGACCAGCGCACTGTACTGTATTGTGTCCTGTACCAACCTCGTTCCCAGCATCTTCTCGGTATTCAACATGGCCGTCTGCTGAAAGAAGACCCTGGCAAAGAACACATCACGTGATCCAAAATTCCAGGCCTGACACTTGGGCGGCCATTTTGAATTAATTAAAAATCTCCAAGCATTTTGGAGATTCTGGGATCACGTGATCTGCTGTTTGCCAGAGTCTTCTTTCAGCAGCCGGCCATATTGAATACCTAGAAGACCCTGGGAACGAGGTTGGTCCTGTACTGGTTGCAAAAGAGGGACAGACAGCCTGTACTGCATTGTACTGTGTTGTGTCATGCACTGGTGACAACAGACAGACAGACAGTAACAATTACCTGATACTGTTCAGGTTGATGGCCAGACACCTGAACTCGCACTCTCTTGGAGTTAGGCTGACCGTTAGTGTCGGAATTCTCCTGTTTCCCTGGGTTAGTCTGGTGAAAGTGTTAAAACTACTGTGTTATGATCTTTATAAGCAGGCCTCGAAATTAACGGGGGAGGGGCATTTTGCCCCAAGATTTTCTTATTTGCTCCTAAACTAACGTTGTTTGGGGCATTTTTGCTCCTTGATTTTCACTTTTTAGATTATTTTTTTAGCTAGTAATATTGTAAAGCGCTTAGGGCAATTATTGGATAAGCGCTATATAAATAAATAAATAATAATAATAATAATAATAATAATAATTATTATTATTATTTGATAATCACTGAAATTACTTGTTTGTGGGTTTGATTTCTACAATTTTATCTTCTTGTTTTTTTATAATGGCGCGTTCTCATATTTAATGCCTAGATGAGCGCACACGTGCATGCAATTGAAAAAGTCCATCCCTTTAACAACATATGATCAAACAAGTCCAAATTCTGACAACACACAATCAAGATGGTAATGGTAATGGTAATGGTAATGGTAATGGTAAAATGGTAATGGTAATGGTAATGGTAAAGGTAATGGTAATGGTAATCTTTAATCTATCTCCCCGAAGGGCTTTTCAGATAAGATAGTCCGTACTGTTGGACGCATACAATTGAAAAAGTCTGTCCTTTGACATAGTATGATTAATATTGTCCGTACTTCTGCCAACACACGATCGAACCTGTGACGCTATGTTTGACACATAGTCTTGACCGTGTAGAAGTGAAGTATTTGCATACAAGCAACATTGCAGCAATAAATGATGATGATGGTTAATGAACTTTGAAACCACATATATCCCGAACTGATGATATAGATATACTTGAAAAACTTAGTTTTACGAACTGCCTTGGATAGTGAATAAACAGACGTTTTGGAGTTTATTGCATTTGAAGATCTTTGAAGAAATTGGTAATTTTGGTTCCACAGTAAATTGCTCCTATGAACCTACCATTTGCTCCCATAAATTTATCCTTAGGGGCAAATTTACCCCTAATATGAAATGTTAATTTCGAGGCTTGTTTATAAGCTTTGCGGAATTTCATAAGTTCGACAGTTTAAATGGCACTGTTACCAGTAACCTAGTTTACCACAGTAAAAAGCTAACAAGTGACTTCAATTGGTTAACTAATCTGTGGGCGAAATTTAAAATGTTTGAACTAAATCAAAGAAAGACTCCCAATAATTTTGAAATTCGAGACACTTGCTTTAGTTTCTTTAATAAAAGGTATTGTCATTCCTAAAGAATATTAGCCCAGAAAATATATTTGCCAGAACCGGAAGCATGAGATTACAGTGTCGATTCTTATTATATTCATGCAGTAAAACTGGTGTGGTGTAGTTTGCAATTTCAACTAGCTCTTGTGAAATCTCAACTTGTTTTAGTCACAGTTTCAGTCACAGTTTCAGTCACAGTTTCAGTCACAGTTTCAGTCACAGTTTCAGTCACAGTTTCAGTCACAGTTTCAGTCTCAGTTAAATCAGTTTCAGTTTCGGTTTCAGTTTATCAACACTAAAGCCTTCTGGACACTCCAGTCTCTGGCTTTCATAAACTCACTTCATGCACGTCCAAAACAGTGAGTGGGTAATTTAAAAAAAATAATAAGCTGTTAGTTGGTTACATGTTATATGTTAGTGATTTCTGTATTTAACAGAAAGAAAGCGAATACAACAGGGTGAAACATTTTCTAATATGCGGCCATCTTGGATAAGTGATATTATGGGATGCCCAGGGGTAAAGATCAGAAGCAAATGGCAATAGACCTTTCTTAAGATATGGCGGCCATCTTGAATAAGTGATATTATGGGATGCCCAGGAGACAAACACCAGAAGCACATAGCAATAGACCTTTCTTAAGATACGGCGGGCATCTTGAATAAGTGATATTATGGGATGCCCAGGGAGCAAACACCAGAAGCACATGGCAATAGACCTTTCTTAAGAACGGCGGCCATGTTGGATAAGTGATATTATGGGATACCCAAGGAGCAAACACAAGAAGCACATGGCAATAGACCTTTCTTGAGATACAGTGGCCATCTTGGATAAGTGATATTATGGGATACCCAGGGACAAACACCAGAAGCACATGGCAAGACCTTTCTTAAGATACGGTGGCCATCTTGGATAAGTGATATTATGGGATGCCCAGGGGACAAACACCAGAAGCAC
>JAOBYG010125208.1:0-10909 GCA_025403545.1 Epizoanthus stellaris
TACTCTATAGATTCAAAGCTCTTGTTGATATGTCTTTGAAATGTATTCCATTGCATTCTACATCCAAAAATCTATAATATTGGCAAGTTAAACAACAATCGGGCTACCCTGGACTTCAAATGACCTGCCCCAAACTTCGGACTCATCGCAAAATGTAAAGTTTCTAGTTTCAAATTTTCACATACTACTAACAAGCAGGGACATCAACCAAATAATTGAGACTGCAATTTACCCTAAAATGGTGAGAATACTGCTGGAAATGTTATAATTTCACTCTTTTCATCACGTATGGACCTGAGGATCATACAATGAGGCTTGTTTCTCCTTATCATGGTCAACCTTCAAATTGATTTTTATCTTATTTACTGGCATTTTGGGCAGTTGTGAAAGATGCTAGTACCGTATTTCCTTGTATTTTCCAAAGCCAAGTGTTTACTAATAGATGTGAATTACTGCTATGCGAAAATAAGTCTTCGGCTGTTGCTGTGCATTGTTGCGATCACCCTTGGACTGGTAACTGCTGAGGAAATCAGATATCACTTGGTCGACTTCTGCATAAGTGGTTAATTCCATTGGAGGTATTAGGGATTCATTCGTCTGCAGGCAGTATCGTAATGTTGTTGGTAAATCAAACATCCTTCGAATGAAGTTGTAACGGCATGGTCTGATTCCAGGAACACAAAGTTCTATAGGAAACAAAGTAGAATCGTTCCCTTCATCATCAGTTGCATCTTGGTTGTCCACATGATCTTGAGCGCCACTAGGGCTTACTGAAGCCCTAGTAGGCCCACTACTCCCAGCGTTTTCCACAACGCGTCTCTTCGCCCTGGCTCTCTCTGTAAGCTGTCTTATGTCCACATACTTCCTCTGCGGCCCGTCTCTCATTCTTGAGACTGTCCATTCTCCTAAATTAACGTAAGATAAGAAACAAAAGACAACACTGATTCGCATACACTTTGTAAGCACAACATTCAGCTTTTTACTTGTTCTAGGTTTTTAATTATTCTAAGTTAAGCTCGTCGGTGTTGAAGCCACTATTATTATTAGTAACTTTATTCAACCTTGTCCTTATGTACAAGAACTTCGGTGTAACAATTAGTTAAATAACAAAGAACATGAGCAATACATATAATGGAACTATATACAATACAGTAGGATCTATTAAGTCATCCCAAAGGCTTTTCAGACTTGATTTACAATAATATAAATATAGACTAAATAATTTACAGTAATGGTGTTTACAATTATAAAATATTTTTTAAAACCTTCCTACTTAATATATATAAAAATGTGTAATAAAGTTAGGTAAAGAGTCTGAATGAAACACGATAAAGGTTGATTTTAAAATCTACTTGATGCTACATATTTTGTTCTTAGCCATGATTATAAATGATCTAATGTTTTGTAAAAGGGGCAAGTGAGTTCCATGCTGCCAAGGTGTGGTGGAAGAAGGACCGTTTTGCCTTTGAAGTTCTACATAGCGGCATATTTAGGTCCTCTTTCTGTCTGGTGTTGAACCTGTGAATGGTTGTACATTTGGTCAGCTTAGACATCAAATAAGCGGGCGCCCGATCGATGAGGCACTTATACACCATTATCACGTCGTGGTAACGCAGCATGTCTTCCACTGGTAGCCAAGCAAGGTCTTTAATGACAGGTGTAATGTGGTCGAATTTTCTTTGCCTGACAAGATACCGGCTGCAAAGTTCTGAATCAGTTGTAACTTGTGAATGTGTTGTTTCATTGTACCAGACCATAATCCACATTTGATGAGGAATTTGTTCTGATCTGGTCTTCGATCACATCCTGAAGCTGTCTTCTTTCTTCTGCTGCCGGCGGTAGTGGTGGGGGCAAGCGGAGAATGGGAGATCTTGGAGGGTGGGGAAAATAGTGAGGTGGTGATGGTGGGGGACAATACACACGATCTGACGGTGACACTGGCGGGGTCGGAAAGTCCGGCTTAGTTGGAGGCCGCTGCCTTCGGTGTAGGGGCCGTAGACCTCCGCCCCATGGATATGGCCAATGTCTTCTTCTGAACCTTGGTACAGGAGGCAGCAGGCCCTCCGCACGGTCCCGCTCCTCTTGTACCGCTTGGTCAAAAAGGATGGAGGCCTGATTGGGCCGCCATATTGGCTGCCTTCTACTATACGTTCGGCCATATAAAGGCATCCTGGCCATAATAAAACTGAGTATAATGATGTGAACACACTCTCTTCTCAACTTCTCTCGACTCAACTTCTCATCAACCATCTTAAAGTTGCACTAGGAACTGAGGTAACAATGTGGAAGCCACCGCGACAGAATTAATAAAGAATCAAATAATAGTTGTTACCCACAAAAGTGGACACAAAGTGACAAACTTAAAGGCAACAGTTTCCACACTTTGCTTTAATATTTTACAACTAAACGTTCCAGGTGTTTACAATATGACATGAGGTGGCTCAAAATGTTACCAATGGTGAGTTTGCACTAAATCCTTAGGGGGGGAGGGGTAAGTACATTTTGACCACTGTCGAAAATAGACATTTTGGGGGGGTAGGTCAATCTAATAAACCAATTGGAATATCCCAACCAAACTTGGCAAGCATATTCATTACAAGATGTAGAATGCAATGGTATGGTTTTTAAAATGATTCAGGGGGACCATGTTACCATGACAACTGAGCAAACAGAATTTTTTGTCCAGTTTGCTACTCTATAGATTCAAAGATCTTGTTGATATGTCTCTGAAATATATTCCATTGCTTTCTACATCCAAACATCAATAAAATTGCCAAGTTTCACAACAATCGGGCTACCCTGGACTTCAAAACTTGGAATAGTAAAACAACGTTGTTTCCTTAAAAAATATTTGGGTGATGAAGTAGGGGGAATTAGATGGTGAAGGTTGTGTGAGGGATTGTCAGCAATTTCTTTAAAAAGTTTTGAAGATAACTGAGTTCATCGCTCCTCCAGGGTGGGGAGGTTTATGGCTGACAGGGCACTATTGTAATTGGAATAATTGCCAAATCCAAGGATTATGCACAAAGCCCTTTTTTGAATTCGTTCAAAGTCTTTGCACAGATATTTCGGCAAGGAATGATGAAAGACGGGGACGGCATACTTGAGTCCACTTCTGATACAAACAGTATAAAATTGGATGAGGTCGGATTTGCTGAGGCGAGCACGCTTCAATTGGATGAGAAAATACAATTTCTTCAATGCTTTCTTGACAATATTTTCCATGTGCGAGTTATATGTGAAGTAATTCTTAATTGTGACCCCAAGGATCTTGGCTTCAGGAACATCTTCTAAGCTGTTGCCTGCAACAACGAGGGGTGGGAATTCATCATCAATTTTTTGAAATGAGAAGCGCACTTCCTTGCATTTTCCTGGATGTAGTTCGAACTAGTTTGAGCCAGTCATCAAATCAAATGTCACCCACTCGAGCGGGTAACAAGTAAGTTGGCAGCCTCTGCTGCACGTGATCAATGCATGGTAGAATAAAACACACGCTCTCATTGGTTAACGTGATGTCTCACACCACTGCACTCGCTACAACACCTGGGCTGCACTTGTTCAACTGTTCAGTTCTCTTTCCAAGTTGAACAAAGCTTCTCGGTACAAAAGTGGTGTTTCAAATGTTTATCAAGAAGCAAAATATTGCAATCTTTGGTATATTTGAATGCTAAAATATTTAATTATTTATTTAAATTTTATTTGCTCTTGCAAATTTAAGCACATTCTGTGAAGAACCATGAGCAGACAAGTACGCCAAAAACAGAGACAGAATTAAATTTTTCAACAAAACTGAAACAGGGTTGAATAAGCTTCTATGTGACTGTCATTCCCATGTTCGAAAGAAATTAGAGTTTGTATGTCGAAAATGGTTCCCATATAACAAAACACTTAATTACTGACCCCTTGGGAGCCAGTGAGTTTTGTTTCCCCTCGATTCTAGACATCGAGAATCTCAGGGAAACAAAACTCACCGTTTGCCTCGGGGCCAGTCATTAAGCACATTTGCATTTTGATAAAATAAAACCTACATGTATGTTAAAAACCTATTGTTCTGCACAGAGGAACATGGAAAGGACATTCATATCTCAGTGACTGTCTGCGGTTAAGGTTAAAGGCAGGCAACAGATTGTACAGTTTATGGTCCGGGTCTTTGACAATAGATTCGACCAGCTTCGCACATGTAATGCGTCTTCGTTCCTTCAAGGTTGGTGATACTAATTAATGCTCACACAATGTCTTTCAGCTGGTAAATAAATAGCTATTTATTTCAGCTATAATTATATGCGTTTAGGTCTAATAAATGTTAGGGACATTCAGCATCGGGTTTATCAGCGAAAACCGCAAACCGCAGACCTAGAAAAGTCATGTGACCTTGGTCTCGCGGTCACGTTTGCCGTTCGCAGTTTACGTTTTGTCGGCAAGAGGGGCAGCTAGCGGTAAGTGAAATACGGCAGAGATTTTAGACTATTTAATCTTCACAGACCCACGTTTACGGTTAAATATTTGATTCTTTCGTGTTTATTCTCGTTATCTGATACGTTTCCAGCTTTTGATGGCAAAATGTTTTCGAGTTTCGGACATTTTATCTGAAGGTGTGAGATTAGCGAAAAACAAACATGGCGGCTGTCTTCCAGGTGTTTGTGAGTACAACACGACAACCACGTTTTCGATTTTATACAGATTTTCAGGAAGAAACATGGCTCCGTTTAGATGGCCAATGGCAAGTAACGATTTAGAACTAGCTACTGAAGTGGCAGCCAGAAGACCCAATGCACCTGCGGACTGGGAGATTATAGCTGGCATCCTCAGCGAAGCCTTTAGTACAGATGAGAAAGCAGTTGAGCTGAGAGGAAGAGCATGTCGCGAGCGCCTGGACAGGTTATTGAAAAAATACGAGGCGGAGGACAAGAAATCGTTGAGAAAGTGAGTTTAGTATATCACGGACTTGGTTGAGCTTTTGCTCACAAAAGCTGAATGTACCTTGTCACATTGGGCTTGTCATGCCAGCGAGCCACAAGGTCATTCAGTTAGTCTCTCAGGTATTTTTTTTCTCAAAACTGATATTAACTTAACCATGACCAAAGTTTGCTAAATTGGAGGGATATATGCCTTGCATCATACCATATTTTGCTAATGCGTAATGTGTTCGAGTATCACCCCCCCTGCCCATTCCCCTTACAGGGAATGCTGAGGGCTTTTTTTCTAAAATGACCACGATTTTCAAGGTTACAGACATTTTAAGCATGTTTTTTTTAAATGTCAATTTCAATGCAGTCCCCAAAATATAGGACAATTTCTAAATGCAATTTCTTCATCAAGGAATATATTGTCAGTGCTTGCAACATACTAATTGAAGCTTTCCTTTAAAAATGCAGTCATGTATTAAAACCCAAAATGACCTGCCCTGCTCAATGTATATGGAAGCATACAAAAACATGGATGTAACCCTGGGTTTTCTGCTAATCAGCATTTGAACAACTGAGCACTGTTGTTTAGCTGGTAATGATTTTGTTGAAATTATTCATTTATTTATCAGATTTTTATAAATTTAATTTAATTTTGTTAATGCAATCATGACCAGATCTGGGACAGAAGAAGAATATGGTGAGTTAATGCAGCTGTTGGAGGTCATATCCACTTACAGAAGGGACATGGTCGATGAAAAAAGACAAGAGAAAGAAAACAAGAAACAAAAAATTATAGAGGACAAGCAGAAAGCTCTCGAAATGAGGGCAGCTGCCCTCATGGGAATGGCAAGTAAGCAAGAGTGTGACCTATTTTTTATATTTTTGTCATTCCATGTTAATGCAGAGTCCAGACATAGGATCAGCTACATTTGCTGCATTGCAAAAGGTCAGGCTTTAAACAAAATCTCTCATGTGTTGTAGATAGGGGGGGGTGTAAGGGCTGGTTCATGAGAAATGGGGAAGTCTGACAAAAATACAGAGTTGGAAAGAGGTCCTCTGGACAATATATTTTACTCTATTACATGTGGGAGGGGGGAGGGGGGCAGTCTCCAACACTTTATTAATATAGAATTGAATTTTTTTTTATCTGAAATTGATCAATAAAAAACATTGCTTATCATATTTCCATGCCCCTCTCATCAGCAGACTATGAACCCTCCCTAACATGTCATAATATCACCTTGCTCTAAAGAGGAAGTCTCTTGACAATGATAGTGATGATGAACTCAGTAGCAGCTCTAGAGAGGATCCTGATGAGAGCTCTGGTGAAAGTACCAGCACCGGCAAAGGCAAAGGTAAAAAAAGGTGAGCAAATACATCGACTCAACACACACACAGACAAACAGCTACTCAAATACCTGACTAGACACCAATGTTTATCAGACAGACCTTAAAAATGGGCAATATGCTTTTATTTTTGGATGAAATTAAGGGTAAAAATGCTTGCAAGCAAACAATTTCCAGCTGGTGGGAGCAGCTGTTTAGTTTTTCTCTTTATTTCTTTTTATGCAGGACCTAGAGGGAAAGTTCGCCGTAGAGCAAGTAAACTGTCTGCAGTGGAAATGCTTGCCAAGAAATATACTCAGAAGACTGATTTCAAACAGAAAGAACTTGAAGTGAGAAAACTGGAACTGGAATTTCAACAGAAGAAATATGAAGCAGAGGCTGAAGAAAGAAAGGCCAAACTCCAACTAGAGTTCGAGGAAAGGAGCGCCATGTTATCACTGCTTAAGGACAGGCTTTAGCCTATGTATACTACACAATATGATATGCCTACTATCGTACACTGAAGAAAAACATACAATATGTTTCATTTTTGGTTTGTACAGAAAGAAATGTGACTATTTTGTTGTAAATTTATACACTATGCTAATTTGTTCATACAGAGAATAGGCCAGGGTGTATTTATTTTTAAATGAACTTTATTGTTAATTCATTATTGCAAGGTACATGATATTGGTCTACATTAAGGATTTCCATGTACTTGGTTTGAAGTTAACGTTACCTATCCTATGCTGACCACTGATGATATTTACGTGTATTTGTATAATAAATAAAGCGTTGAACTAATTATTTGAAAGGTATATCTCTAATGAAGGAGGCTCTAAATCGAAATATGTGCCAGTAAGTGACCCATACAAACAAGTGTGGCAATTTATCAAGATAGTTGCCACTAAGTAATACTTAGCAACCGGCTGCAGAAGGATTTTTAGATTTTTCTTGAAATCTAGAAAGGCAAAATATTGTGCTAGTATATTGAGTGTCAGCCCATATGCAGGATCACCATAGATTATGTAGGGCTCCCCATTTGGCCTTTGCATTGTTCTCAGTTTGTCAGCCAGACCACTGACACCCAGCATAAAAGCATCATGCCTTCTTCCTTCTATGGGGCCAAACATATGGGCGATTAGCCCATTGGGAGCTTGGACTGACTGCAGAAAGAAGAGACACATGCATGTTTATCTGACTTTGTGATAAATTCGCTGTAGAGTAAAGATTAATTTGTTTGACTTCACACACTGATCAGAAGTCAGTTTTGAGAGTTCAACATCCCCCTAAGTTCAGAACAAGTCCATTCATAGCTGATCATTTTCTTAAAGTTAATCTCACTGAGTAGCTAGCAAGCACAGTACATGTCTTACCAGTACCCAATGAAACTCGTTTCCAATTGCTCCCAGGAATGGCATGGTCCCTACTTTTACACATGACCCCCCCCCCCACTTCTTCCTTGGGTTAGGTTAACATGCTAAATGCATTGTGTAATAATACCTGAAATTTTATACAGTGGGTTCTTTTATGGCCACTATACATGATGCGTTGACTGCGGATTGGGCGGGCAATAGGCCTGGCTGTACCATCAATAAACCCCCAGCACTGTTCAAGAGGAGCACCCTTGGTGTGGATGGCTTGGGGAAAAATCCTCTGGATCAAGCCATCCAAGCTCTAAAGTATCAAGCAGATGGCTGAAGCGAGCATGAAGGTCATCAACTATCTAAGGAAGAATTTGTCAGCTTATCAGTTAATAGCAGTCATTGCAAGTCATGTAAAAATATGATGAACAATGTAATTCCTGATTATAATAAATCACCTTGTTGAAAATTAGACTAAGCTCAGACTCTGTTCTTCCAAACACTGCTACTAGGTCACACCATCTATTTGGATAGACAAGTCTTCTCAGAAGTATCATCAATGCTTCCATCCCTGTTGCAGTAGTTCTTTGCCTACAAATATAGTGTCCTGGTATATCCAATGCATCTGCGAGGCGTTGCATGTCCTCTTTTTGAAATCTAAGGGCACCAAGAGGCAAGACTCCATTTGCATTATGTTTTAATACTTGCAGTACTGTATATGAAACAAATAACAAAGCCTGGATGAAAAGTATCAACAGTTAATTAACATGCCTAAACATTCTATTACACTGCTCATCACTGAGATCTTCAAGGTTTAGTCTGGGGATGTCCAAACCCGCTTTTGTTGGAAATAGAGCATCCAACAAAAGAAAATCTAGGTCATCTTCATCGCTGCTGCTCGACTGATCAGAGCTACTGTCATCGTACAGCATGACTGTGACGATATCATGATACTCCTGCCTGAGCAAAGTTAAAATGAAGCTTAGTTCTCAGTTCTGTCAAAATAAAATTCAATTCTTGAGCCTGAATCTTACGAAAACATTTACACCAACCTTGATGCAGCCGCCATCTTGGATGATATATTACCCAGAATTCCTTTTTCGTGGTTGAGTGCATAAACGTCTTGCTAAATATCCAAAACCAACGGCACCTCTGACGGCAAACCTCTTACCTCAAACTGCGGTCTGCGGTTTGCGGTTTTCGCTGATAAACCCGATGCTAAATGTCACTAATGAGAGATGTAACAGTGAACCAAACCCCAAAACCAACTGCGAAAAGTATATACATTAACTAAAATAACTACATTAACTATTAACTACATACATCTGACTCTTAAGAAAGATATCTTGCGGGAACCGAAGAGCAGAAGTAGCATTTCTCAGCATTGACGTTCTTTTAGAATGGTTGATTATCATTTCACGCATATTTGATTGTCTGATTCATTTCATTGATTAATTTTATAAATTATTACCTTGTTCTGTATGATTAGGCAAGTTTCGTATTCCCGGATGGCCTCGGGTGAGTTGAAGATTGTGCACCAAAAGTGTAGTGAAGCTAGAAGTTTACTTTTCCAGGTGTTTTGCTGTTTACAAGTCGAATCTGTAGATATAGTTTTGTCATTTGTCTTGAATTACGGAGCACATACACGGTGGTTTTATCTATAATATTAAGTTAGCTGAACATTAACAGTAAAAATAAGGTGCTACATACAACAATAAAATCAATCCGAACTGGCAAAAACAAGCTAAAAGTGGAGCCAATAGAAATTTCAAGGGGCACCAAAACATTTCGGTATATTTTTTTAAAAGTTTGTTGTTTTCTTTCTGCCTCTCTATGTCTCTTTGTCTATCCCTTTCTGTCTGTTTACACGTTTGTCTCACTGTCCGATTGTCTGTATCTACATAACTTGTTTCTTATGGAAGTATGCATTCCATTATTCCTAGATCTCTTGATCAGTATCTAGAAAATCAGAAAGAACAAAGTCATCGAGGTACAGTGTACTGATCTTGTGGGCCAATACATTGATTCCACAGAGGAAAAAACGAAAGAAAAGATAAACGAGGCAAAGTTTAAACAGGAGGATGTAATTCAGAGTCTCATTCATGAGAATCTATCTCTGAAAGAACATTTGTCCATTCTCGAAAAAGCAATGGAGAGCCACTCCTGCACTGAGGTTGTTGCAAACCAAGAAAAGGGATTCCGTTGGGGGAAAAAGTATGTGTTACTTGGCGAAGATAGGAGGAAACATAGGAAAAAGGAGATCAGAGACCATCTTAAGAAGGCCTGTGAAAAGCTTCCGTCAGGACGTTTACTTGGTTAGCAAACTGATGACCGAGAGTTACTGTTTTCCGAGGAGTCATGTGAAATGTATGTTTCCTTTATCAGTCGATACTGTCCAGACTTTAGCAAAGGCCTTGATGAGGGGCTTCACATAAACCCTCAGATTCGTTTGGACTTATCAAGATAAGAAGAGTTTAGGTTCGGCATTTTCCTTGGTCCACCTGTTGAACAGTGTATACTGTTCGATCGTGACTTGAATGTCAAAAATAAACCTACCGCAGCATTGCTGCACATATCACATGGACCCATGCCCATTGTGAACTGTAAGAGATCATTTCTGACAAACTTGCTTGAGATTTTTATAAAGAAATTTCTGTAGTGAATGTAAGTAAAATATATTATTTTAATTTGTGTCTGATCTGTTGATATGTGAATGTGAACTCAGTAACGGTGAGCTTATATGTACAATGTCATTGCTGAACCATATGAACTGATAGTAAAACAAATGCAAGTTAAGTTAATTGTCAAGAAGAACCTTTTTAGATGAAAAGAAGTGAACTATTTATTTAAAAGAACATGTTCATGTCTTTTGGCCTTCGAGAAACTGAGTCATTGTACATGACATGTATAGTACTGACCCATGCATTAATTATAATGGATGTGAAATCTGTTGTTATACTTTATACACTCTACACTCTATACAGTTAGTTAATAATTTTTGAAATATTTTCTATTTTGAATCATGTTGACATGTTTTTAAAGTATAATTTGTATTACCGTAATGTCATACATAATTTATAAATATGATTAGGACAATTTCCATTTTCTATAAAAGGGTCATCATTTATGGCTTTTTCAATGATTTCACCCAATCTTGCCTAGCCTGCATAGCTGGCGGTCTGTTTTGGGGGCTGAAAAGTCGGGAGTAACTCGATATTATTCGATTGAGCACCATATTGGATGCGCGCTACAGGACACTGGGGGGAGACAAAAAGGGAAGCTAGCGGAGGGCGAAAGGAAGAAAAAGTGGCG
>JAOBYG010125430.1:0-10907 GCA_025403545.1 Epizoanthus stellaris
GATACAAACTTCTACAATAATTCCTTTCATGAACAATTGAAGCCAGTGTAATACCTTCGGCAGCATTTCACTTCCATCAGGAACTACTAGTTTGTAAAACTATCTGTTTAATAATAATTAAACATTAAATTTTGAATGTTACCAGTGGATACACGGATAGCAGTGCCAACGCAACATGTGAGCAAAACCTAATATGATGCATTTATTTCCCCTGGTTTAGAAAGTGTGGAACAGACGGCCGTGCTTATATGTTATGGTGCTATTATTTAGTATTAAAGAAGAAACAAAGTCAAGTTCACAGTATACTAATATCAGTCTTTTAGAAAGTTATTAAGCATTACGGCAACAATTTACCACAACTGAATAACTGAATGAAAACCACAAAAACAACACTTTTCGTGAACTGATCTGTACAAGAACGAAATTAAATCACGGAGACACAGATCTGTGACCAAATGTGAATAAGCAGTGGAATCTAAAGAGAATTTTAGAGCCACAAAAAAGTTTCCTTCCGCTTCGACCTACGAACCGCACCTGCAACCACCATCACTTGTGACGTCAGCCTATCCACATTTGAGGATATGAAAATGAGCTCTTCCAAGCTATTATATAAACAGCAGCTTTTTGGCAAACGAACCAGAAATATCTCAACACCAGAGGAGTAGCAGTAAGACATAAATTGTGATCTAGTTATGAACATGATACGTTCGGCCATTATTCTGGTCGTGTTTGGCTTCTCCCTCGTCTCCGGAGTACCAGCAAAAAAGTCTAGGGGAGCGGCTGATGCAGTGGTAAGTGAGGTGACATTAGACGATAGATGTTTTCATGCGTTGCCTTACATTTCATCATTCAAGCTTTCTTCTCGTATACTCGTATTACACCTTTTTATTAAATAAGAACCAGATAATTTTAGCCATCGTTATTACGTTTTATGGCAAATTCATCTTAAATTGTTCTTAAACTGTTCTTATTTCAAATTTATTCAACATACCTGACTGTTGTTACAAGTAGCCTAAAAAGGAGCCAAATAACGCAACCATTCAAATATATTCCACAATCATACAAAAACTCTCATGGCAGCTTTGGCAAACCTATCACCAGCTTAATGTTTCCTTTTTCTGAGATCAGTAATAAACTAGCTAAAAGCTGGTATGGTATAGCTAATCTTCCGCCGTGAACGTCAGTGGAAGGTTTCCCTTCCACATTCACGGCCGAAAACATACCATATATGCATATCAACGTTTAATTGGTCAAACTCAGTATTTTATCTACTCTCTGACGCAGAAAATTCTAGAACATAGTTTTCTAGAGTTCATTACCTATTTATAAATTTGTTTTTCCGGCAATGATTTTATCAGAGAAAGACACATATTTATATGATTCTAGTCCTAGAACTTCATCATGTTATGCGACTTATAAGACTTTGCATGGATATAACGTTCATTCACCTCAACTTGTGAGTTTTATGTAGTTTGGCGGCGATTTAGAGCCATTTATAAAGAGTGTTTCTAATTTCAGTGTTGAGCAACATAGCACGAGAAGTCCCTTTAATTCAAGCAGAAAGCAAGCCAGAAACAAACGGATCGAGCGTTGCCGAATTATACAGTAATATTAGAGAAAACATGTAGAGAAAACGGGCTGGTTATTCCCAAAGGGAAGATAACGTTAATGGAAAGGCTTAAACTTGTTTGTTGAGGACAGGGTGAAACTTAGCAATGAGAAGCGCTTCAGTTATGCGTCTGTGGTTCCAGGAGTACTGTACTGAGCAAGGAGAGGAGTACTGTGGGTGCGATGTTAAATGTCGGGCTGGTTCTGCCGATTGTTTTTATGTGTCTTCATGTTCTTGACTGAACTCTGTAGGTTACAAGATGTTTCACCAATGTATGCAGAGTTGCAAATTCACGTGCCTTATATATAAACGACATGAGAAATGTGTTTATTTTTGTCATTGTTAATAAAGAGACACTCTATTTTCTCTGTTTTGTAGATGATATAGAATTTGAAATGACTTTGTGAGTGAAATTGTGCACTTTTTCAGGAATTTTAGGCTTTCTTTTTCGTTTGGTTTGCAGAAAGAAAGGTTAATCTGTTGCGACGAACATCAAACCACTGAGTAGGGATTAGTGTTTCAGGCGAGTGAGAATGTTCAAAGTTCTGGATGGTGTTCGTAAACTTTTGTAGGGATAGCCAACTTTGAGGAAGGCTGTTCTTGGTATGTTGAACTTCTTAAGGCCGGCTTGAGATATGCCCTTAGCGCGGCGTAGGGCACTTACAGTACTGTACAGTTTATAGGTGCGTTTATAGGTGAAGGTGTTTGAGGGGCGTTTGAATGATATATCCAGAAAATGACCTCCTGCATGCTTAATGAGGCAGCCATCAACATGACGGTCATAGAAGTGTGGATTGGCTGGAGTGACAATGTCAAGTTCTAGTTTGCACATGACGATGTTGGCCAATACAGGAGATAGTGGGTTACCCATGTATGTTTGTAAAGATTTCCGTTAAAGCTGAACACATATCCTTTGGTTACTCGCTCGAGTAACCGATTGAGAATTAGCCTAGAAGCGATCTGAGGGAGTTTCTTTGTTCGTAGATCTGATATAATTTAGAATATGTTCTATTGTTTCATCAAGAGCATTAGCAAAAAGAGAGCTAACATCATCATAATGAAACGACACTAGCTTGAACAGAGTGGAATAACTCAAACGTTTACCCGCCTGTTTTCTAGATCTCTTACATGCATATAAAGCTTTGTTTTCTCATCCGTTTTCTCACCTGAAGATGACCACATAATTTGAAAACGTTAATTGCTTTAAATTTAGTTATAACATACCATATACTATTTTAACAAATTTTATAGCTGAAAGATGTTCCATTATATCTATTGTTATTAACGATCAACTTGTAAAATAGTTTACCTTTAATCATTCTCATACCTTTTAATGAAGAAAAAGGTAAAAAAAGTTATGTAATTTCAAATCTTTATATAACATTTGCATCATTTACGGAATTTTTTTCATGTAGTTTGACGTTTTTCCAGTCAAAAGGAAGATTAATGGCAAAAGCATCAAATCTTCAAGGTACAGACGTTAATTACTGTGCAGAATGTTGCACTTGATCAAAATATCTTCGTGTACCTTTCATTCTTCTTAGAATACTTTTTAAAATTTTAAATCCTTTTCCATTTCCAAAAATCGTTATTTTGCAAAAGACATTTATATTTATAATAGTGTCATTTTAGTAATCTATTTAGGAAATTCTTGTTGAATTAAAATCTAATTATTTTATGATCAGAAACGCCTTGCATGATTTCAGGCAGATCTATATAGAATGATAAAGCACCTCAACTGAAATATCAGCAAAAGCTGTAATTCCGTCATCAAGGTTTTATCTATATCTTAGATCTTTCTCAATATCTTGCATAAACAACAAAATAATTATTTATGCAGCTTAATGTGATGGAAGCAACAATGTTGAAGTTGTAAAGGAGTGGCTTTGAATTTGAACTTGGTCCAATATGCATTCCAGTGACAACATAATCAGGCACAACACGCAGACAATATACAAGACTGTATGACCCTTCAGACATTACACCGCGGTTATTTTTGGCAACGATTTTTCGTCTAGATTCGTCTAGTCATTTATCAAAAGCCTCTAGCGAAGAGATATTCAACATCTCCTATCCATCTACACAGCGTTTGCTAATAAACCTTCGGTGATGTTGAACAGCATGGGAGATTACTAGATTGCCAGAAATAATATTATTATGTAACTTACTAACTATTAAATGTAATTAAATCGATTTTCTTGTTATTTGATAATTTCAGTTAAACGAAAACAACTTTGCTGAATAAAGTCAGCTAATGCAGTAATTTACAAAGAGACGGGGAGGGAAATAGTAGTAAAACGACATTTTCTTGATTAACCGAAAAAGCCACTTTGGATCAGCTGGCTGACATTTAGAAATATCACGATTTCAACGAAAGGAAGGAAGAAGAATATTTTACTAGTTTACAGTTTGCGGGTTGAACAAAATATTTGAAAACTAACCCTAACTAAGCCCGAATCCTAACCACAACCGTTTGCGCCACAGAACCATTCCCTGTTGCATGTTGGTGGGATGAACTTTTAAGTATGCCTATCACTATATTTACAGCTCTTATATTGAATAAATTTAATCAACTCATAGCAATATCGTTCAGAATAGATGCAATTAATCGCGTCATTGAGGCTTGGTATATGAAGTATCACACACACTTGATATGTCTGTATAGTTTATGTAAGGTTTGATACATATCATATATATATATATATTTTTAAGCTGTTAAAGCAGATTGCGATAAGGATGTTTGCATGCATTTGAAGCAGCATATGATGATAAGAATAAATGCAACCAGAATTCTATGCGTTGAGATGCAAGATGGATTTTGGTCAAGTATTTCCTGTATATGTATTTGGATTTCTTTTGTCAAAAGTTTAGGAAGAAAATGACGTTGTATAATGTGATAGTTCCTGAGAGTAATTTGAAAAAAAAGTTCCCTAACTAAGAAAGTCAATATGCGTTAGAGAAAGCGTGCATGATTGATCATGGGAGCTATATTTTACCTTCATGTTGGACTTCGTTTTGAAAACTCTTAGGAAGAAAACGGAGTTTTGTAGTAATTAATATGATAGTTCCCGAAGGTAATTAAAAAAGGTATCTCAATACATAAAATACCCCGAGTAGATCCCATAATCCCTTGAAAGCATGTATTCGTACTTAGGTATTTACCCTGCGAGCAGAGATTTGAGGGATGTGAGAGATCTCTACTCGCTGTTATTAGGTATTGCGTATTAGCGTTTTGCAGCTGTCAATGTTTTCTTTGAATAGCTTTATACTTGATAAGAAGAAAATTTCTACATAGTTCTTCTAAATATGGTATTTGGTGACAGTGTTCAGAATACCAATCAGATTGAGTTAAATTTTAGACCAATTGCTAAGATTGATCAGACAGGGTGAAGTTTCGAGAAATGTTTCAGGAAAAGAACAAAACTAAACACACAATTCCACAGGATGTTGACCGTTCTTCAGCCATGGAACTGACAACATTTTTCTAGATCATCTTCGCGTTAGCCAGTGACACTATCCAGGTCAATGTAAATATGTCGACCAACGGTTTATCAGACCAACACTAGTAGGAGGTAGAGACACTGATGCAAAAAAAATTCAAAATGTGTAATAAAGAAATTGTTTCTTTTATATTAGCTACTTCTAGTTTTCTGAAAAATAATCAAATTTGGATAGAATAAAACGATTATGAAGTACGTTATAGATTACAACAGCAACAGCTCAGTATCATTTTGTCAGTTGATACCACTTTGTGGCTTAGCCACTTGTAATAAATAGTGATTTAAAATGATAAAAAAGGTAATAATAAAATAGTATTAAATTATTGGGGTTTTTTAAAAAATAAAAATCAATTTCGGTATTGAGTATCTCTATGCAAACTTCATTTATTGAATTCGAAGCTTATAGAATCTTCAGTAAAAATAAAACCAAACCATGGTAACACCATTGATAGCATCATGCCAAACTGAACATTTGAAGCGTATAGTGTTCTAAAAGAAAAGAACAAGAACGTGTTTACCCACCGATGCATCGCAAAGTGAGCTGGTTAAAATGTGGACAAATGTAACATAATCTTAAGAAAACACTGTATATAAAAGCCTTTATGACCTTGTTTTTGGAGACTGTTTTTAATTTTTAAATCAAAAAGTTTCTGAGATATAAAAACCCCATAATTAACTGGTGTCTCAATGGAACATATATGATATGTATGCATGTTTGTAAAGAAATATATTGTCTTTTAAAATTCAAGTAGTCTGTTTTCAACGTTCTCAAATCGCGAGACGGCCAATATCGTTGCATCCCGTCAGTGAACATGGAATCTGTAATGCCGGCGGAAATTCTGTCTAGTATTGTTGTGACGGGAGATGAGTCCTATTGACATGACGAAAATACAACAAGGAATACTCATATATGTTTGGTTGCAACTATAATTAAAACAGCCTTTTGTTTTGTAAATGTAGAAATAGGACAATCTGTTCTGTATAGAAATGTATTATCTTAGTTTAATAAGGTGTTTTGGGAACTTAATTTTAGAAAACCCCTGCAAATCACTTCATCTTTAACTTTGTCAGTTTGTGTTTACTTTGTAAATAGTTCAGGTGGTGTGGATTACTTGCAGCTTATGTTTTTATTTGTTTTCAAAATGTCGCCGGTCCTATATTTTATATCCTTTGTTTTGTTTGGAAACGTATTGCAGTTTGTGTAAAGTATACCTTTCAGTTAATCCTTACCCCAGGGAAAGAAGTGACTAGATTTGTGGACGTTCAAAAGCATCTTGTTTAGAATCATAGAGAACTCTTATGCAGTCCTTTGTTGGCCAAATAGGTAATTATGAAGAGAACTCGACATGAGCCTTCGACAATATCGCCAGATATCAGTATTTGCAGTTCACTGAAGCAGTACGCTACTGTCACGGAACTGTATTTTTAACAAGTCTCAAGTCCCTACAGTAATAATTACCCACTAGAAACTAAGAAATAACAACAATGAATGCTTTTTGGGCTTGCAAAAAATTAAGATTTCCAAGCAACTCTATAGCCGCAATAAAATTAAACTAAGGTTGTCGCCACAGAGAGTCAGGTGTAACTGGTGGATGTGACGTACACATTGCTCTTCTCAATGATACACATTCCCACATCAATACTTAATTGAGAAAACTTTATTAGTCTCCAAATTATCCGTCAATGGATAATAACACTGATTTTTCCGCAATTCCAGTATTAAACGGAAACACTCGCTTCCTCGTTGGTATGCTACCCCCTGCCTAGGTATTTCACAGCCCTGTTCCACACCCAACTAATTGGACCAACAACTGCGACAATTATATCTGCCGTACCTTTGCTGATGACGCATAATGTTGCCTTGAAAGGCCTATAAATAACAGTACACAACTCCGAATTTCAAAACATAAACAGCATAGTTGTCAAACTGAGGACAACAAGAAACAGAAAAGAAACCGAAATTCAAGATGGCTATTATCTTCACATTCTGTCTTCTTGGAGCAATCTGTGCTTTGGTGAACAGCGGACCGATTCCAGCCAAGAAACAAGCCAAAATTGTGGTAATAGATCAATTTCTTAGTCAAATTCATTCTGTTTACACGTCTAATGGGATTGTTGAAGAAATTTTGAGGATGTTTCCGTTTTCTGCATTTTTCTTGATTTGCCAAAAACTAACCATTTACAACCTTCGTGTGATTTACTAACTTTCACTTATTGTACATTCCTTAATTGCATTTTCGATCATTTGTTATCCTTCATAAGTAGATTTTTAAGATGTAGAGTTCAATTTTCTCTTTTACATTTTTATAGATTATCAGTTGTAACTTGAGTATTTCAATTTTTATATTTTTGTATATTAATTGCCAATCAAGAAATAAAGCAATAAATTATTATTATTATTTGGTATGATTTTGCCTTTGTATCATATTTTAATTTTTGAAAGGGAGAACTTGGGCAACCTTCGTATCTTACAGGAAATTCTTCTTCTAGGCTTCACTGTTTTCTAACATTTTCTAACATTTGTGATCGTTCAGTTAAAAAGTTATTGGCTTGTCTAGAATGCTTAACTTTCATTATTTGTCTTCCAGGATTACTTAGCGAAATATGGCTATTTGGGTCCTCCGGATCCCTACATGGGCAGCACGAGAACTGATAAGGAACTCAGGGAAGCTGTGAGACTCTTCCAAAGGGTGGCCGGCATTCCTGAGACGGGAGATTTGACAGACAGCCGAACTCTGCACATGGTTCACCGGCCAAGGTGTGGTATGAGTGACATCAGACCATCAAGTATTCGGGCCAGGAGACACAAGCGGTACGCGCTTCAGGGAACCAAGTGGAACAAGAAGGTAAATACGATCTAAACTTGTTTTACTGTGGTACGATTCAAACTTTTACATAAGTTGATATAAATTCTAATTCTAAAGTTTGCTTTTTTCACTCCATAAGGAGTATTACGAAAAGGTATGTGGCGGAAGGTAAATTAGTCTAGTTTGTTAAGTTTAAGTTTGAAGGATTCTATAGTTTGTGCGCTGAATGTTTCTGCATTAAGGTTGTTCCAATCCCTGATTGTGCGCGGGAAGTAGGAGAATTTGATACAAACATGGAATATTTGAGACATACAAAACAGTTTATAACTTAAAATTAGTTTTAGTTGATGAGGATGCCCTTGCATTTCTTTCCAAACTAAACAATGCAATTAACACTAAATCTGAAGTCACACGTATATGCTTGAATTCACGTTTACGAAAGGGAACACGGCAAAAACCCTTTAAATGCACAAACACCTAGTTTTTCAAGTTAATCTCGATATAACATTTGAGATTCACTGGGTTTTCTGAGTCGAAATGTAATTAGGCGCATAGTTGTTGCTGACTGAGATGTTGAAGTAATATCAAATTTCAAAGCCAAAAAAATAACGTTGGATACATTTAAAATGTTCTGTGAAGATTGAATTTAGAAAACTAAAGTCTAGGTCATACCTTACAGAAATATAATTAAATAATTCTGTTTCCTGTCCCAGGATCTCACGTTCAAGATTATGAACTACACTCCAGACCTTACAAGAAAAGAGACACATGACACCATCGTGGCCGCCTTTAACGTATGGTCCAAAGTAGTACCGCTGACCTTCACGGAGACTGATAAGAACAGCGCCGATATCAAGATTAGGTTTATCACTGGTTACCATGGAGACGGATATCCTTTTGATGGAAAAGGAGGAACGCTGGCTCACGCTTTCTATCCTCACCATAACGAAGGTCTTGCTGGTGACGCGCACTTTGATGAAGACGAAACTTTCACACTTCGCACCAACTCTGGAGTGAATCTGTTCTGGGTGGCCGTGCATGAGTTTGGCCACAGTCTTGGACTTGAACACTCGTTCCACCGTGACGCCCTGATGTACCCATTCTACAAAGGATATGTTCCAGATTTCAAGTTACACGATGATGATATCAAGGGAATTCAAGAGATATACGGTAAACCTGAGGTGATCCCACACACCCTCCAGCCCAAAACTCTGCCGCCACCAACCGCGAAACCCATTGTACCAGAGGCCTGTAACACAACAGTTGACGTCATGGTCCATGCGTCAGACGCATACACATATGCGTTCAAGGGAGAGTATTTCTGGCCCATTTCAGACCAGGGTCAGTGGACAGGAGCTCTGAAGATCAGCGATTTCTGGCCCGTGCTGCCGGGAAACCTCGATGCGGCTGTTACTCGAGCTGACAAGACAACGCTGTTCTTCAAAGGATCGAGGTAAACTATTTATTCTACTTTCCATATATGTTATGGTGCTTAAGGTTTCCATGGCCGTCACGTTTTATCCGACTTGTGCAATAAAAAAACTGCAACGTTTGAAATACCATAAATTGTACACAACAAATCATTGAGAATTATGTAGGGTTAGAATTCCGTTGACGGAGAAGAAAGAACATCTCAATTGGACAAAAGAGTGTTGCAAGGCAGATTTTCATGATTGTGTATTTCGCAATATTTTTTAATTTTATTTTACATTCATTCATGGTCAAGAAAGATCAGTTTTTGGGTGGTTCGTTATTATCAGTCAATGGGTTGGTGAAACCGAATATCCAATTTTGACAAGAGTCAACACATTTCCATATCGTTCAGAATCAAGAAAAAAATAAGACTGTTAATCAAACTGCATGCTATATACAGCTATTTCAAAAATGTTGTCTTGGACATTGTGCAATCATGCATAGTGCATTCGTACTTTCGTACAATCATGTATGTAATAATAATTCGTACATACATACATAAACCAAAAAGAATTGTGATTCTGTTCCAAATGTGTTATCTGGATATTCCAACTTTGGGAAATATGCACGGAGATGTTGTTTATAACCTACTCGGTCAGAAAGAACAATCACAGTTTTTTTCGGTCTGGGTATGTATGAAAGCACGATGCACGAATGCACAATGCTCTAGACTACATTTTCATGGTTAATGATATACTTACAGTACCTTACCTATCCTTTGAAACAGGTACTGGGTGCTTAGGGGTCGCTCGTATGTAAAGGGCCCTCTGGAAATCACAGACAAAGACCTCAACCTGCCCCAAGAGCTGTCTCACATGGACGCCTCTCTAGTCTGGGCTGCAAATGGCCAAACGTATTTCTTCAAGGGAGATAAATACTGGCGTTACAACGATGAACTCAAGCGAATTGACAATGGATACCCAAAGCTCGTCAGAGATGCATGGAGGGGTTTGCCGGATCGACTTGACGCCGCGATGCAGTGGAAAAACGGAAAGAGCTATTTCTTCAAAGGACTTGAGTACTACGAGCTAAATGATTTGTATTTCACGGTGAGCGCCAACTATCCAAAGAACATTTCATCACAGTGGATGGGTTGTTTTACCAAGGGAAACATTAAACCATAATGTACAAATCTGTACTCTGTCTATACGCTTACGCAAACCAGCCTTTTAAACAAAATTCTTGAACTAATGTAATTTCCTAACGAAATATCGTAATTCATGCATGCCCTTGTCAACTTGACACAATATTCTAATATACTTGATAGTTTGAACTTTTGTTGAAAGCAGGTTTGTTAGGGTAGTGTAATATTGTGTATAAAACAGTGATTATTAATTGTATGAAACTGCTTAGTAAAACTGTAAAATAAATATAATTTACAATTACATCGATACTTCCTAAAAGACTGCCAAAAACTGGCCAGCTCTAATCCTTTTCAAGGCCCCACATGCTGTTGGATAACTTGTTTTACCTGAAGAGGTGTGTTTATAAAAATAATTTCTGGCTCAGAATTGTAAA
>JAOBYG010125541.1:0-18954 GCA_025403545.1 Epizoanthus stellaris
CCTCACGGCGAAAAACATAACATATCAACTTTTAGTTGATCAATCCCATCATTTGGCCTACTCGCCGACGTAGAAAAATAGTCTACCAGAGCTTATTTTTTACGTCGCTAACCCGAAACAGGTCAAGAACTGATAAACCTGGGGCCGACGTGACCAACGGCTTAACGTCCCTGTCCAAGGATGGTGCGGCGAAAGAAGATAACACAAATACAACAGCCGACCAGACCCAGCCGGGAATCGAACCCGGGACATCCTGGTCAGCAGTCCGAGATCTTACCGACTGAGCTAACCTTGCTCGCACATCAGCCAATCCTTGGTGTACCTGTCGGTTGGTTTAACTGAAGGTGCCCGTTCGTTCATCGGGGTTGCTTTGTTTTCTGTCTATCTATCTGTCTTTCTTTCTTTTTGTGTGTGTGCGTGTCTGTCTATCTGTTCATGTCTCATCAAGTAACGTAAATCTGTCAGTTTTTCAAATCCTGCTAGAAGCCGTACAGCAAAGTACAGCGGATATCCTTACCTCGAACTTGACGTGAGCTATCATACACAGCTATCCCCATTGGATGACGTCCTACGTCATAATAGTTCCCCAGCAATACTCCACTTCTTACTCTTACAATATGAACGCCTTTAGAAGCCCAGTCACTCCAATAAACGCGGTCGTGGACTAAACCGATTCCGTATGGGTGCAGACCGCGCTGCTGGAATATTGTTCTTCTATTTTTGCCGTTATAATCCGAGGAGTCAAGCCTTGAAAGTCTACCGTCGGTCCAGTACAACGTCCTGCCAATATAATCTATGACGATCTCATTCGGCCAGCCAATATCTCTTGATACAATAACTGTTCTATTATGTCCATCGAGGTCTGCTCGTTCTATTTTAGAAACGTTCCAGTCAGTCCAGAACATGTATCTGTGAAGTGGTACAGTGCAATATGTTAGCCATTGCGTACACTGTAAGCTTGATGCAAAATGTTATTATTTAGCCAAGTACATCCGTCGTCTGTAGGCAAGATCTTGCCACACAACCAATTGAGAGTTACGTCAAGTGAGTAAGAGCTAGACTTTAAAACATTTTGAAAGAGTTTCATCAACTGAGAGTTCAAACAATTGAAAATTGGAAACAAACAGTTCTTCTAAAGTTTTTCTAAAAGAGTTTCTAAAGTTTGGAATTCAACAATTGAGAATTTCAACACTTGAGATTTTAACAAGGTAGAATTACATCAGTTGAGAGTTTGTTTATGACAATTGGGTTTATTGAACAAACAGTAGTAACTAAATATAGAAAATAATAGATACTATACCCTGATATTGGATCCACCGCTATTCCTCTTGGTTCTGATAAATTTCTTGAAAATAACATTTTTCTGTGACTGCCGTCCAACCAAGCGACCTGGATCCATTTATTAGTAGCATCAGTCCAGTAAAGCAGTTTAGACCGCCACTCAACAGCCAGCCCTTCACAAACTCCGATATCCTTATTTACAATGTCTGTTATATCGCTTCCATCAATTGAAGCGCGCCTTATTACTTTTCTTATGGTTTCGCTATAGTATATGTGTCTCATGTCGACGTCAATAGCAAGTGCTATGACATTCCTAAGGTTCCTTATGACTGGTACTATCGATTGTCCATCGATCTTGTTAATAAATGTTGTGTTAGAGAAGAATGCGATTGGCTTGGATTGAAGAAATGATGGCGAGATGAATGCTGAGAAGAGAATAAGAATGATTAATTTCTGTGATACATTCAACCATCAATTCTTATTTGTACTTATTTCATAATAACTTCAAAATCAAAATGCTTGTAACACAATAGTCACGTGACTTATACAGATGTTATAATTTTTATTGTGTAAAAATTGATCTCTTTAAATACGCTCAGGTGCTATAAAGATACCCCATAAAAAGATACGAATAAACACCCACAGCTTCCATTCCTTAAAACGTTTCGTATAAGTGTCAAGTATTCATGTAATATTTAGGCTGTATCTGTAATCTACAAACCATGTTCATTAACAACTTTCAGTAGATGTGTACTCAAACTACAACGACTTTTGAAGCAATTCATTTCATTTCCATTTACTGTGCTTCCTCTTACTTCTATACAATCAGATAATTTAAAACTGCTTCCAGATTTTGGACGTGCACAGTATTGAGACTCAGCAATTCCATGTGTACCGTAGGTGGAAGAGACGTTTTTTGGTAATTTCAGACAATTAAAATATGACTTATTGTTGATGATTATTAGCATTGGACCTGTTTCTAAAAATACAAAGAAGCTAGGAACTATGTCATATCGATATCCTGCCGTTATATAACTACATGTTTATGTTCACTCTGTAAACATATGTTAATTGCTGTAAATTATGGTAGTAATAGAACCCTAGCTATAGGGGACGAAACATGTGTTACACTTTTGTATGGGTGTCGAAATGTTACAGTGAAAAATGATGATTTCCGTTACACAAACCATAGTTAACATGTTAACATGTTATCAAAAATTATACGTTGATATCAGCGATTAACATCCCAACTAGAGTACACTAGCTACCAGGCACAGTGTGTTTTCTAAACTGCAACAGAAGTTCTAAAATATCTACTTTACCATTTTCTCAGCATGCCAGCCATTTGTAAAAGTGCAGCACAGTGGGAAAGTTGCAGAATCATTTTAAGCAATCCACTGCATCTATAGGGAAAGTGACACGCACTAGACAAAACATCGAGTCAGTGGACCGATATAGCTCCTACTACTGCAGAATAAATTGAAGTTCACAATATGTAGCACGTACTAATCTTCTTGTCTTCCCTGTCTTGCTCTGTATCATAATAAAGAGTCACTACTCGTTCAAACCGGACAAACTAAACGTTTCGTTTTAATATTAAGTGGAACGAAACGAAACTTGTTGGCTATGACGCCATAATGACATCATAGAATGTGTGTATTATGCATCTTTTTCTAGTTGACTTTAAGTGAATATTTTTCAACATACAGGTGTGGGATAAATTTCATTGGTGTTCACACGTTAGATAAAATAATATAGTACCCAAACATGTGTCTTGAAACTTTCATGACGTCATCATGACGTCATAAACAATGGTTTAACCTTCGAAGGTAATAATTTGACAAATTATTTTGACAAAAAATGAGAAATTTGCAAAATATAAGCAATTTTATCACTTGAATAGATATATTACTCTCCTAGGCAACCACAAAGTAACTTCGTTACCACAACATTTGTCGTAGTTTCTATAACAACATGATGTATTTTATCATTTCCTCGATTATTTGAATTTTTCTTAGAAATTGGCTAGAACGGTCCAAAAATTAGCCAAAACATCCATTCAAGCAGATTCTGTATCTCAAACGACCTATCGAAACAAGTTTTAGGAAGGTTAAGGGGGCAATGATTGCCATAGAAACAAGAAAAAAATGGCCCTAACGTTGTTATTCTTCCAGCAAAACTTTCAAACTTTGCATACATGTACATCATCGGAAACTGAAGCAAAATGGAAACCTACCCATAAATAATGCACTACTTTCTCAAGAAACCGCTTTTGATTTGGCGGTTTTCATGGCAACACGTTCAATTATATGACAATGAAACACACACGAGAGGTTTTCCCATAACATTTTAGGAAAAATCATGACATTTCATGCATTTACTGCAAAGCGTTTGGATTTTATGGATAAAAATGTACGAGGGCTAGATAGGGTTCAGGCAAATGCGATAAGTGAAAGTAAATTAACTACAGCCACCTTTACTGCTGTGTGTTTATTGAATTTCTGTAGGGTTCACAGTTCTAGGGTAAAAAAGATAGCCTATATGATTCAGATTTATAGCTTATTGTTTTAAAAGTGTGCATTTTTGTGTGCCTTACTGACCTAGTAGGTTTCTGCCAGCATTTGGTTTCACAGACACGAGACCGTCTACAATCGCCAACAGAAGAGCTAGGCGAGCATCAGCCCTCTAATCTCTATTATTGCAATATAAAATACTTTTCTGTATAGCACTTTATCAGAACAATTACTTAGTTGATACTGTATTGAAAAAAAGCACCAAAAAGCATTTCGAATCACAGACTCTTTTAATAGCAGTGGTAGATGAAGAATTTGTGTCTCGAAAGCCTTTTCAGTATACGTATAAAAATATAAAAAATATTTCTAAAATATACGTCTAAAATATTATGAACGATTACTTGACAAACATGCCATTTTCGCAATAAAAATATTTGATTTATTTACTAAAGTACGTGAAAATATCAAACAACAGTTTGCGTGCGATTTCTATCCGACTTCATGGAGGGACATAAATATTTCTTTTGTAGCACGCACGACCTTAATTATTGCGGAAACTTGAAAATGTACTTCCTTTGTTGTCGCAGTGATGATCAGCATGTAATTGAACAATTTTATGCACGATTCGGTAAAAAGAAACATGTTTTGTTTGGTATGATGTTTTGGCTTGACTCCATCGTTGTAACCACATACAAACCATGCATGCACTCCAACTGACTCAGAAAAAATTTGATACATAAACTTCGATCAACTGCATATTAAAATGACAAAATCTCTGTCATTTGTTTTAAAAGTGGAGCACTGATCACTGAGAAAGACACATTGTGCCTCGAAGTGCCATTTTTCTGCAATTCAAATCCCCAATTAACACAAGCAGCTGACGAAGAAAAGAGGTAAGTTGGAACAGCAGCGTCCATGTTTTAGTTCAAGAAGTTCAGTTATACTGATGATTTGGTTGCTGTATCAGTATCAATGATAAACTTTGCTTTAGGCGATGTAACAAGTCATGCCACTACCTGTTGTGAACCGCAAGTTTTGTTTTGTCTCTCTAAGAAAACATGCAGTTATTAGACATTATCAGGGACATGTTTTTCCTCTCTATGGTATAACCTCGTTGGATGCCTCAAGGAATACCACTCTTTAACAGGTTTGAAGTAGTGCATTGAAACAGAAGCGAACTTCTTTGTATCTGCTATCACCGCTTGATTGATTCTGTGCGTTTTCAACGAGTGCCCTTGTTTATCCAAGTTCAACAATAATATTATAGATGTCATGTTGTTCAGTTTGTATCAGGCTTTATTATAATCACTGTTTAGAAATGGACTGTTTCTTTATAACTAATAACAGATTTGTAAAACTATCGTTATTTTCCGAACCAGAGTCCACCAGATTAGGTCTAAAGCTAAAGTCAACTTGGAGATCGCAACGTGTATTTATTTTATTGATCTAATGAAACAACATGCTCAAATACAATGGTACAGTAACTCTTGAAGTTTGACATGTTTTTAGATATCTTGGGTTGAATTTGAGCACAATAAAGATATTTGTGATGCTTGGAAAACTCGCAAAGTCCTGCTATGGGCAATCCACATGATACCTGATTTCGCTGCTTTATTGCTCTAGGCTGCGAACCCATCCGTATTATTGCCGCGTGCTACAATACAATACAAGTTGTTTATTTTCTCTTTTTAAAAGCAACATGCTCTTAGAGCCATTAATTTTGGACTTGATCAGTGCCGGAATGAAGCATAATTTTACACTGTTATTTCGTTCTGTACGGTTGAAAATCTCTTGAAGCTTGGTTAAATGGGAACGTTTTCAGTGGATTGTTTGAGATTAGGCGACTGACTGAAGCCTTCCACATATAAATGTGACGGCAGAGGCTCACTAATATATGCAAATGACTACTTTCAGTACAGAGTGAGGTTTAGGCATTCTATGGCTTGCGGCAAATCATTCTTGGTTTCAAGTGTTCCTAGTTTAGTTTTGCGTTTAAGTAAAAACGATAAATGTAAGGATAATTTTAAATTGTACATAAAAATTATATCTCATTTGAAGATCTTTTTTTCTATAATAACTATCTTTCCTCTATTTAATCATATTGTCAGAAACGTCCTGACAGATCTTTTTGGCTATCTCTCTTGCTTCAGGCAATTTGAGTGGACAAGTGTTTTGATTCTACTTTTTTTTGTTTATCCCAGTAGCAAAATTTTGATTTGTGTGTATCTTAGAGGCATGACTGTATTTCTACTTTCGTTATGGATATCGTCCAAACATCAGTTCAGGTAATGTCTAAACACATTTATCAAAGCCTTCTTCTTGAAATACGTGTGTTGCTTTGGACATTACCAACAACTCGTTACTAAGGCTGCTGTCTCCGTTACTTTATGTACATTGTTCCGTTAATTTCTGCCCATGGGGTTTTCTAATTGACCCTTTTTCGTAAGTTATAAATATACTCTACGCTGAGAAGGCACTAATTTTGAAGTTATGCATATGTCAAAGTATATTGTAAATAATATTTTTTGGATATGATCTTCGCCAAAAACTGGTGGAAACAATGATTAAAATACTTTCGAAAAGGCATGTAATCTTGTATTTCTGAGTCCTGATCTCTGTCTTCTTCTAAAAACAAGTGTTTCATTTCCATATATATGGCATTTCTATAAATTTTCATTAGTATTCAAATTTAATCAAAACATTTATTTTTTGCTGCAAAAATATACCATAATGTTCTGCTTATAGAAACCGTCTGCAAGAAATTAAGGATTTTGCCGGCCTATATTGCAATCACTTATTGATCAATGTCACACGGACTTTTGTTTTATTTTCCACAATTTTGTACTAATTTATCTTTCTATTCGTATCGATTGACGCCAAACTGAATACGTGTGCTACTATTAATGAAACAGGACAACAATAGCACAGCAAGCTCGCCGACTTTTATTCAAAGCTAATGCAGTTGACAGACATTGGAGCAATTGGTTACAACAGAAAAACCAAAACAAGTAAGTAAGAACATTTTTAAATACTCCATCAAAGTGTTGCACAGATCCTGTTAATATGTAAGAAAAATAAGCTACAATGTTTTAGTGAGCTTATAAACTTTCATTTTAGAACTGTCGATGTTTTGAAAATAACTGGTTACAAATGGCACCATTTGTAAATTTGGAAGGTTCCGTACTTGATGTCTCTATACTGAACTGCTGCATTTTACCTCTATAAAGTTGATTCACTTGGAAGGATGAAATATCCAGTATTCCGGATGCGGTAGAACGTCAGAGTGGCTCACCAGTAAGATAGATGCAGCACTTTCTTACACTAATTACAGCGACTACTGGATAACATTCTCTTAAAATGGCTAATGTTGCTAAAATAAAGTACGACGCTATGCAAAACCAACTAGATTGTTAATGAATATACATTTGACTAATACAGATATCAATAACGTGCACTAAAATCAATCGTAATTTGTAATTCCTCAGATGTATAATTTCAACTTACCGAGATAGACTATGATGTTGAGCAGTTTCATTAATTGGCCTTGTGGTTCCGACATCTCTTGCTGTTTTACCTTGTCTCGCTGATGTCAAGCAGGTTGTTGTCTGCAAGTTCTAAGTTTTTCGTTGCAAATATCAAAATCACAACCAAGTTGTTTTTGTTACTCAAATTCTTCACAAAATCGTTATAATAACTCGATCGCAGGTTTCCGATCATTGTCGACGATATCGAAACGTAGTCTAGCCCTCATTCTTTCACAACCGTGCAGATAACATCTCACAGCTTGATTCAGACGGTCCTTTTCGTGGTATTCCTACCTGCTACATCAAGCAGTTGTTAACTTTCTTGCAGAAATCACCCACTATTTGATGTATCACTTGCTCTAGACACCGACTGATGTAACGTTTGCTTCTTTTCTCGGACCTTATAAAGCACGTCTGGACCGTTTTCGTCAGATCAGTTTTGGTCGATAAGTGTTAAGCGGCTTAAACTAAGATGTTAATTACGAGACTAACCAAGGGAGTGCAATTCATTAAAGAGTCAACGTTTCGCATGCATTGTGCTGGTCACAGCGGGGAAGGGTTTAACCAAAATGAATTCAAGTTCAGTGCCTCTAGTCTGGCTCTTTCTCGCTTGTTCCAACTAACTGTATAGGAGATGTTATCGTCAGGGATATTACAATTCAATGCAATATACAATCTTTTCATCTGAGTAATGAGCGCTCCCCGGTTCAAAGTCTCTCATTAATAATGGTGTTTATGGAAAAGAATATGACATCCGTCAAAACGTTAACAGACTTTCAAGCTTGTCTGATATTGAAATTATTGCGATTCTTTCTTAACCCTCACACAGCCTTTTAACATATTTCTATACTCTATATTTTCTGTATGCTAACAGAGTGGTACTGATAAAAAGTTTGTTTAGTTCATTAAAAATTACCTCGATCATCTTAAATGGTTAGTGCTTGTTTATCATATGGTTTTCGCATTTATTACAAATACGAGTGTTCATGTCTTTGTTTAAAGAATAATGACGTTGTGCGGTTTGTGGTGAACGTACCTGTTACAATGAGAAAGCAGATCATTCCCACTCTACTCCCATGCCAAAGACTGTAACCACTGACTAAACTGCAATATTTATTATGGTTTTCTCAGACTCTTTAGGCTTTGCCTCGCAAATAATGAAAGAAAAATTAACAGAATGCTTTAGAAAGTAAATTAGGCATTCCTAAAATTCTACTTGAACAGAATACAACCAGTAACCTAATTTTGTGCCAAAGCCTACGAAATTAACAATAATGATATTCAGCAGATTGGTTGACCGATGATTATAAACATTCTAGTGGTTTATTACTTTTGCAGCTTGGAGCTCACGGTGATAAAGAAAATTATTCGTCATTAGAGGTTTCTTTGTCTTTAGCGAGATATCAGTTGGTAGTCTTTCACCGCAAGAAAAATTTGGAGTCCACTCAACATTCATAATAATTTTATCAGAGACTCAACAAATCTCACTTAAGTAGCTGAGGTCATTATACTAGTACTGCACTTATTTCTTGCTAATCACAGTCTTTATTATGATATTTTTCATACGAAAACTAAAATTTTAGGAAATACTTTGCGAAGTGATATGTTCCACACAAGGGATATAGGGTTCTTTAGCGTTAATCATGTGACCTGATCTAATTTATTATAAGCTCGTAAGCAGTGCTTCAGGAATATTTAGTTATGTAAGCTTAATGATACTTTGATATTTTACTCCAATGCTTTCGGTATATCTCGGTTTCATTCTAACAACTCATCATCACGGCTACTATAAGTTATTGTGTGATACTGTGTAAGGGTAGGCGTAGGCTTAGTAGCTAATAGGATCTGTTATCTCAGTTGGGTCGGTAGCAAGTCTAGTATCAATGCCGGAAGGGACACGTGCATCATCCGATCTGGAAAATGATATATTATGCTATTAACAAAATTAATTATTTAATTATAACTGTTAATCACAAGTGCATGCTAAAAAGAAACTGAAAATATTAACATCAAATAATTACCTGGCGAAATAGAAACTACAGTCGGGAACAGTTTTAACACCGAGCACAATTCAGTCAGCTATTTGACCAAGCATACATTTGTAATCTCAGTCGGCTGGCAACTGTTTGAGAGGATGCATACACATTCATACAGTTCTGACCCACCAGACACCGTGTCTCAAATGTTCAACATGTTTAATTATTTCCTTATATACGTTATGACAAGAAATGTTGTAAGTTTAGAAGTTGCTATTACTAATACCGACTATTTAATTAAACCTATCTACAGACTGGTCGAACATATATGCCAAAGTGAAACAGAGCAAAGGTGAATTAATGAAAATAAGCTAATTAAAGTAACATTCATTGGGACTTGTAGGGGAGGGGGAGCGGCAGCATTTGTAAAAATTGGAATTTGAACGAAGCCTTGATGGTTAAAACATATCTGCACAAAAATCTTTTGGATTATTGTTTGCAGACTCACCACTCCGAATACAGTAATAACTGTCCTATAAGCCCGCATATTCAGCATTTTCTGGAAATGGCCCCCAACCCCCACTACCTAAATATTGAAACTCTCTCCTGTTTGTACAGATTCTACCAAATTCCTTCTGGATAAACACTAAATTAGACAATATTGGCGCAGGACGAGTAAATTTACTTTGAATGCAGAGACTAAGTAGATTGATAGGTGAAAAGTCATATTGTAGTAAACGGAGTCTTTTTTATTATTTACTGTAAGAAATCCTTGGGCAAAATGACCTCATGACCCCCCTAAAATAATTATAAAAACCTTCGCCTGTATTCGGACATTCTGTCAAAGTCCGGATCTGAATAATAAACATTTGAATACACAAACTCCACCAGGACTAACAATATTTCCTCAAGATACGGTTGGTTAAAGTCAATTCAGGATGTAAGAAAACTCCTTTGACAAACCAAAGTGTTGAATATTTTCTTAGAAAGCATACCATGCACCGGACTTTTCCACACGATTTTGGCTGTTGCGTTTGCTATTCTTGAGTTTTTGCTTCATATTTCTGCTATACTTAGGTTGTCTTTAAAAGCTGCCCAGAACATTTGCATGGCCACAAAACGTAACAAGTACAGTTATTGTCCTTTCTAGATTATATTTTCTGCCTCTGTCGGCTATTTTCTATCGGTAAAACTTGCTAGTTCACCTACCGGCCGGAGCCATTTTACTAAGACAACCTCACCCTTCCCCTTCCTCAAACGAGTAGAACAGAATCAGAACAATAGAGAATCAAGATTGAATAAGAAGGTACGATTTTTGTCAGAAACAGTACATATAATTATTCAGCTTGGCATGAGGGTTGGAATTATTTGTAAATGGTATTATGGAATTAAATAAAAGGCGAAAAATATAACTATGAGTATGATCTTTTAAGATATGTGATGATTGAAGAAGGGCAGTGGCAATGAGTGATGCAAAACCTGGTTCGCTTCACCCCACTGACACACAGAGGATCGGATATATAGAATAATACGAGAGGGCCTGATTGCTGGACACAATCGAAGAGAAGGCGTGATTTCAGAAGTTTATTGAGAATATTATTGAATATCAAAGAATGACATGCTACTAATGAATCAGACGGAAGATTTGCAATCTAGTTGTCTCAGACACAATCTTAAAGTTTTGTGTGTGTGTGTGTGTGTCTGTCAGATAGTGAGATTTGTATATTTCATTGTATACAAGTAAACAATGTAGTGTTCACTGAATCCGTAAAAGTGCTCAATACATAAAAATAAATGTAGAGCTGAATAAATGTTTTAAAATTTCTAAGATGGGTAAAAAGGCAAAATGTTTAAAATATTAAAATGTTTAAAAGAGTTTAAAAGTTATTGCAGTTTCACGCCGAAGCGATCATCAGACTAAGGTTTTTAGTTGCAAGGCTTGTAATTGGCTGCGTATAATTCGTTTTCATGCATGTATAAAGTTTTAGTTATGCAACGCCAGTTCGAACACTGATGGCTATATTTTATATGAAGTCAAGACAAATTAAACTCCTTAAACTTTGAGACACCGCGTCTGGTCGAACACGAGTCTGCAAGAGTTATTTTATCTCTGTTGCTGGTAATTCCATCAATAGTGATCGCTTTTTTCGCAGGAGAAAGTTCAAGAATTGGAAACTTGAACAAATCAACGTTTGTCCATGAACTCTATCTCAGTTAAAGTCGGTTTTTTATTTGTTCACTGTAAATCACTAGTTCAATTATCATTAGCAATGATGAAAAGTTTTAATTAAACACATTGCTTTTGTTAATAATACAAATAACGCTACGATATTATCATTCCTAATTTTGGTAGTGTCTTATCAAGCTTCATTGTTATATACTGGTTGTCAATCCGACCGAAATTAATCCGTCAAATGAAACTGAATTTTAGTGAATTTTAGATATTATACTACGGTTCGTGGCTAGGGTTGGACGAGTGCCAGGAGCTTGGATTGAAACCTTCTGCAGAGGACCATGTTCCATATGTTTTATCGTGGCAGTTTTCCACGGTATCAGTGCTCAAGGTTTAGTCTTCTTGTACTTGGTACAAAAACAATTATATGTTCCTTAAATTATATTTAAAAATAACCCGAATTTCACGTGGTTAACCGTAGAGTTGAGTCGTCGTTTTCTATCTAAAATTCACTAATATCGCATACCATAGCGACTGAGACAAACAACAACAACATTATACCATTTTCGAGTACCGTAGTTTTTAATAGATTTGAATCCACTGACTTGGGACACTGTAAATAAGGGAAGCATAACAAATTGAAATTAACAGGGTTAAATCCCCAACTAATTGGTAACACTCCAGTTGGCTGTGAACAAACGTGGACCCCCGGGCTTGTCTCGAACTCGGGACCACCGTGTTCAAGATCAAATCGGAGTGAAGGCTGGGCTCGAACTGGGGTAACTTTTTTTCCTCCTCAAAAGTAATATTCATTCTCCCCTTATTATCCATTAAAATCCAACTAGACTGCCCCTTTAATATTAAGAGTTCAATTTAGTACTCGACAAGTAGTACCCACCACCAGATAGATGGGGTCTACTTCCATAGCTGCTTTAGATAGAACCAAAATATATGTACAAAATTGTGACAATGTGAACGTTTATTTCGTTTACTCCAACTGCAAATACTGATGAAATGGGAAATGGGAAGGTTTGGATTGGCCAAGAGTAGGAAGGGAGAAAGGTAGATCCATATGTCTTCAACCAGTTTACTTCCACGTTTATTAGAAAGGAATTAATTGTCGATGCAAATAACTGACAATGTTCAAATTGGTTCAAAGCATTTTTTATTCTTATTGTTATAAGGGGAATTAGCTGCAACTTGATACTCAATTTCTTTATTAGTAGAGCTTTGTTCAGTCTGGCTTGCTTGGCTTTACAGAGCAGAGGTACACAAGAATCTTTTACCGTACGACCACACATGTAGGGCGACAAATAGCGGTCAAGTAATATGTACGATCAGATTTTATGTGTACTTAAATGACGAGGTCCTGCTAGTGAAATATTTGCACTCCATTTACGAATTCGTCTCGAATACTAGCTAATACTCAGCAATTGAGACACCAACTGTCGTGTCTCGGTTTGCCGATTGCCATTCTTGAGGGAAGAGCTTAAAATGATTCGAGCCGAGTCTTTACAGGGAATTTAGATGCGACAAATCTAATTGTCGGATATATAATCATATTTTCTAAGTAGTTTTGCATTTTGATACTCCTCGCAAAAGTGTCTTACAAAGAGTACAAGTGGTACTGTGCATCTTGCAATGCAGGATCCTGCTACATCTAGGCAAGATGGATACGTAGTGTTTATCTTCCATAACTCTTTGTGGTATGTGACTCTGTGCCAGTGGATGACGCTTGGCTTCCAATGGCTGCATTCCATTTAAATACTTCAAACAGAATTGACAATAAACGAAAGATCTTGCTTTGTATATACCAAACAGAATGGTCTGAATGACTGGTTGGATAGCCACGAAGAACAATGTCAGCATGAGCAGAACTGCCACAGGTATCTTATTGTAGTCAAGAGGGCGATATATGTAAGTATGACCGAATTCGTCCTTTCCCTCTGCTATCCAATATATAAAGGTAAAGACAAAATATGTTATGACGTAACCAATGACGTATACAGAATGGAATATTCGCACAGGAACCAAGCTTAGAGATGTGTCCAGGAGCATGAACACGGCGTTTAGAAGGTGCTTTGAAACATTAGCGATGTCCAACTCCTGTCCCCGGTATAACACGGCCCAGTATCCACACGTGATCATGAGGCTGGCGTTAGCACATATTGAATGCAGTAGCCACACGCCTTGGTGGAGGAAGGGCAAATCCTGGTCCATCTCCTTTCCTTTATACACTTCACCCTTTGCGCTGTCATCTGACATTATTCCCCTGCCTGGGTCCACTGACGAATCGGAATCTTCCTTATTGCCGACTACGTACATAGGTCGACTGTCTTTGCTTTTATTGACCAATGAGATAGCGGACAGGGCTGACGCGCAGAAGAAGTAGGCAGTCATCAGCATAAAGGTCCAGTGAGTGAGGTATATGAAGTAGAAGCCGCGTAGGTTGAACAGTTCGTATATCCATATTCCGAGACAATATCCAGCAAACAGAACTCGGTAGAGCAGCACTGCCGCCGTGGGTAGCCACTGAAACAGAGTGCATAATATTATCTAATTGTGGTTATAAGATCACTTTTTACAAAATAGGGTCTATTTTATGGCATGGAATTGCTATGGGACACTGCTGCAATTTTCGCGGTTTTAGGGAATCCGTAATAATCAAACATCGCCCATAAAATATATATAAAATAAACTTTGCAAGCATTTCTCCGTACTGAACCGCAATCGAATAAACCGATATTGCCTTTTGGCACTAAGCATGCTATACGATGCTTTGTATTAACCTTTACAATACAAGTTTCAAACGAAATTAAACTTTATCAAATGCAGCCGCGTTTCTGTTGAGTTCTGCAATATGTTTTTAGCGTGACTATTTACGACTCCTGCTAATTAAGGCGTCCAGTCGGAACCGCAAATATTATCTCTGTTAAAGAAAAGAGTTTTAAAATCGCAAACTATATTCCGACAAGCTGCAAATCGTCCAATAAACCGCAATATAACACTTTTGCAAATATCATGCCACCTCGTATCGCACAATTTTACAAAACACATCAGACAATTTATTCTTTCAGTTGGAAGTGTTTGTTATCACCTTCTCTTACACGAACAAATGTTGGTGAAAAGCCACAACGTAACAAATCATTTTACATATCCTTCTTACAATTGAATGGCTGTCAGAAACCTTCTATCAGTTTGCAACAACAATGTTTTAAAATTTAATACGAAACGGGCAATATACGGATCCTTAATATACTTGTCCTTTTAGTTTCGTTCAAATTTACTGTTCCTAAATTAAGACTCGAAGTTTCACTGCACGAAAATAGTTTATACTTCGTTTATAACTTCAACATAAGTGGAAATTGTAAAAGATTTCTGAGTGTAATTGGAAGTTCACGTTTGTATTTTGAACGAGCTTCTAGCTACTTGACAAAACGTGAATAAATAAACTATTGTATCGTATTGTACAAGTTTTTGATACATTGCGTGACTACATGTTTTTTGTCCTGTGCATAAATGATAATGGTAATTGTATGGTAATGCATTTTTATTGCGCACTTTTCATATGTATGTTCAAATGCGCATTGCAATTGCAATTCTAGGATCCAGTAACTTATGTCAGTAGAGATGAGGTGACAGACTACAGCATCGGCATTAGCATACTCGTATCAACAAGTGCGTGGGTTCTTTTAAGTCCCCATGATAGAACGTCGAGAGACTATACAAACGGATTAACTTCCCTGTCAACGCACAATATACCAAAAGAAACAGAAAGTTAGCAGTGTAGAATTAAGGTTTTTTTTCCCCTTGTGTATCTGTTTTTGTATCAACATAAAAGAAGATGTTGCGAGAAATCCATGTTCACAAGTCGTACAGAGCCATCAAATTAATTCGTACTAGCGTCGATGGTATAAGACAGAATTAATGTCACTCCGTAAGTGAGACTGACTACACGCTTTTTTATAAGAACCAAATAATTTTGGTCAAGACTCATTGTTCTTATGTTTTATGCAAATTCAACCTAAATTGTTCTTAAATTGTTTTTATTTGAAATGTTTTCAACATACCTGACTGTTGTTACAAGTAGTCTAAAAATGATCTAAAACGTAGCCATTTAAGTATATTCCACAATCATACAAAACTTTGAGCCATCTCAACAACATGTTCGGGAGAGCAGGAAATCAAGTTTTCTATCGAATGATCTCATCATTGCTACCTTACTCCTTAGTCATGAATTTCATTTTTCGGTCAACTGAAAACACACAGATCGACGTTTATGATTCTGAACCTGAGCCTGAACACGCTGTTACTATGTTATTGGCATTTAGACAAATTTGAATCTCACTGTTCTCAAAAAGCTGGTTCATATAAAAAAAATAAGCATGTAGTGTCTAGAAACTTTTGTAGAAAATATTTTAACTATAAGTCGCTAACACCACTTAAAATAATCGGCTGGACGCCTGAATTGAATTTGTCAGACATTTAAACGGGGCTTCATAATACTTGGATGACAAATACCAAATATATTTTGATCAATGCATATTATCTAAAGGGTGAATTGTGGGAAAGCTATTGAATGAAGCAAAGCCCGCTGGACGCCAAAGGCTTTCCTCGTCCTTAAATTATGTATATTATTGTATATTATTGGTACTGAATAAAGAATTGTTGTTGTTGTTGGTGATATTTTAATAGAATCAATTAACGTGTTTAACGGATAAGCAATATCGAGCGTTGCTGAATATTAATAGTACAAAATGAATCAAACTACTACAGAAAATTGTCACGTTGCTGAGAATCGAAAGACTGACTTCATCTGAAAACATTTTAGTCAATAGTATAATATACGACTAGGGAAATTATGCAAAAGTACCTGCCGTTAAACAAGAAATTTGCAAGTAACGGCAATACTCAATACGCAATAAATGAATAATACGGAATAACTATGTTTCCTTTGTGTTGACACGAAACGGTCGCTTCTTATAGTTATACGTAGTTTGGGTAGGAATTATTGCAATAGTACAGTTCCCCGCCGTGAGTTAGACTTAGATCACAATTCCACATTAATATACAAGACTGCATTCATGAATGTTGCTACTGGTCAGAGAAAGACATCAGTAACATTGTCTGAAGATGGAACCGAGCCAAACCAGGTGCGTTTGTTTACATTCGAAAACATTTCTGAAATAAATTTAGGTTTGTGTGACTCATATCGTACCCAAAATGCTTGTTGTATGTTTTTCTCACTTCAGAACAAGGGCTGCAATGTCAAGATGACGGTGAGGTAGAGACATTGGGACAGAGACAGCGACAGAGCTGAGAGACAGCCATCGCTAGATAGAGACAGAGAAAGAAAACTCAAAGAGACACAGAGAGACAGAGAGACAGAGGGGCAGAGAGAGAAGGAGACACAGAGAGAGATTCTCCCTAAACCTTTTACTTACCGGTGAAGTAGCAAAATCTTCAGTATTTCTATGTCGAAGTTTCAACCCTTTTATATATACTTTCCTCGTAGCCATTGTGATACAACTGAGTGCTGCTATTTTTGTTATCACGTATACGTATATCAGTTTTGTCTTGTTTACATGCATTCGAAACTGCAATTTGACTTCCGCTTCATTGCTCTGGCGTCATCAAAGTCGCGAGTTTCGGATGTGACGGACTGTGCAGTGCGTCATGTGTAACAGATTCCGGGAAAGGAATCATTCCAACAATATCTGCATCCACAAATTCAGAAACCATCGAAAACATATGTTTGAGTAGAAAAATATATATTTGAATTATTTAAGCCATGTTATTATTAAAAATTTGTGAAAATACAGAACTTGAAAATTCTAATTTTGGGAATTCATCAATAATTGATTATGTTTTATTCAATTAACCGTCGCGTTAGTAAAAATAGAATTAAATGGATAGCCATAGGTATAACGCATCGTTATTTTGTAGCTTCAAAAACAGCAGGGAGGTAGTTGTAGAACTTGTTCACTCTATAATGTACAAAATAAATTCAAAACCGAGATATGAGAGAACAATGAAACTAAGAAAACAAATACATTAAAACACATTTGATGACAACTTTGCAAGGCTAAAAGGCAATCATCATTAAATTTGTCTTCGTATTTCTTTCCAACAGCGAAGGGAAAGAAAGTACAAATCCTTAGGTTAATGGCTCTGAGAGAAGCTTATGTAAGGGACAAATGCAGATAAAAGTCACAAAAGCAAGGACAGTTTCGATATTTTCCAATTACCATACTAACTGTTACAACTTACGTTTTGTAAGGGACGGACCATTTGAAATCGTGGGGTGGGGGTGGAAGAATTATTTGCGAACAAATTTTATTTTTTCAATTTTTGCCCTGGAATGGGCCTGCAAAAAAAAAATTCGCTTTTCCCTCTCTTTCTCTCTCTCTCAAATGGTCCGTCCCCAATGTTATTCTGATAAAATATTTATTTAATCTGATGTTGTTTGAGTACGGCCACCAGCCTTCGTTTGTACTCAGACGACATTCGGTTCTATTGACTGACCAGAGTATTTATTGTATTTTTTTTGCAGACTTGCTGAACTTCTGTTTATGAAATCAATTACCAAAATGGTCCCTGTATTTTCGGTAGTGTCGTGTATCACACCCGGGGGGGGGTGTAGTGTCGTGTATCACAACCGTTTCTCTATTCTCATTGAGACTCGATCGACACGAAATAAACGTGTAACGATTCCGATAGTTTTGAGAAAACATCGCAATTTAATGCATAAACGTCAAAGCAAGAGTTTTCATTTATATACTTCGATATTTGCAGTGGTCGGCATCAAACATATCTGGACGGGAAGGGGAGGGAAAGGAAATGAAAGCATGAAGACTGAGGGACCGACCAGTTGATTTTGTGTGGGTAAATTTCAATATTTTCTATTTGATATAGTCAATGTTCCAGCCAAAGTTTTCATTAATTTTGTTATAATAAAAAATACTTTAAAACTAGAGCTATGTAAACTGCTTCTTGTTTGAATACAGCCACCCAACAATTGGACTTTGCTCCTACCCTGATGACATTTGGTCTTTCCGAGTCATAAATGCTTTTACGAATTTTCGCAAACTTGCTCTGAATCCGAAACTGGATAAACTAGGATAGGGTTCGGATTTTCCGTAGTACCGTGGATCACAATAGTTTACCATTCTGACTCTGACTTTATATGATCGTCACAGACAACATGGCAAAGTAAGGGACCGGTCATTAATTAGAGGGGGGGGAGGGCTGCGGTGCAAATCGATTTTCAACACATAGACTTTCACTGACCCTCCCCTAAATTTAAGCGCAATTTTTCGGGCCCTCCCCTCCTCCCCTTCATAACCCTTAAGGATGGGTTCAGGTGCCAGCAAAATACACAAACTTGGACAAAACAGTGTATGTTCTTCCGTTTCACAAGCAAATTCACCGACCTGCCCTCTCTTTACCCTATCCAGCCTGGGCTTTTTTTAGCTCTCTCAGGCTGG
>JAOBYG010125542.1:0-10907 GCA_025403545.1 Epizoanthus stellaris
ATAGAGCTAGAATGACTGAGAATCCTGTACTTTCCTTGGAGAACTCACAGCAACTCTGTCATATCGAAACCATAATCATTTCTGAGCTCCTTTCTTTAGTTCATATGTTTCATTCTACATTCTAGCATTCAATATAAACAGTTGAGTCGGCTCCGACGTGTGGCGCACAGTATAGCCGCCATAAATTTATTTTCTGGTTCTTTTCAATCACAATGGTGTGTTGATGTCACAGGCGGTTCGACCAATCACAAAAATCCCGTCCACTGGTGAACGTATGTACGCTAGAGAACAATAGAACCAGGCAGGCTTCCAGCATATTCCGTATTTATCGATCTGAAGAACGCGTTCGACATTGTTGACCACGCCATCATGTTAAAGAAGATTAAGTGTACCAATTTGGCCTGGTTTCATTCCTACCTTTCCTATCGCTGTCAGAAAACTGTTATTGGTCAAGCTACATCTACGACACGGAAAGTTACTATAGGTGTTCCTCCATCCTCGGCCCACTGCTTTTCGCTATTTAAATCAAAGATCTGCCCATTTGTCTGCAGAACTCTACTGTTACGTCATTTGCTGATGACACTGAGATGTACTGCTCATCTAATTCAGCCCATGAACTACAGACCATGTTAAACCAGGACATGGACAAACTGGCACAGTGGCTTTATAAGCACAAACTTGCATTGAATATCTCAAAGTCTAAGTTTATGCTGATTGGTGGTCCGAAGAAACTAAATTATCTTAGCTGCGAAGGAAGATTAGCGTCTGCGGGCAGGCATACATTCAAACCAAAGGGGAAAAGGTCATATTAGCCTCTAAACGTATGTCCTCTAAACTATACCGATATATACCTTAGCTAGAGCCGGAATAAAAAGGTTATAGAAACAGAATACAAGTGGAACAACGTTCTCCTCGAAATACAATTCTTCCCAAACTGTCATCATCATCCGAAATTAATGAAGTCAATACAGAACCAGAACAACAGTGTATAGTAGGTATGTATATGTAGTGTCTTATAATAATAATAATAATAATAATAATAAATAAACATAATATCAATTGTATATTATAAAGTGTATTAAATACTTTGTAAGTGTTCTTTTTTGTCATTCTTCTCTTGTATTGTAAAAAAGGAAAATGCCGGAAATAAATGTATATTTAAAAAAATACCCTGTATAACTCCCAAATTAACTCCCTACTAAACTTCATAGTAAACGTACTAGTTAACTCCCAAGTTAACTTCCTAGTTAACTCCCTATTAAACTTCCAAATTAAATACTACCTAGTTAACTCAATCATTCACCTACAACTTAAACTCTCATTACCGTTACGCCACTAGTTAACTCCTTAGTTAACTCCGTACCGTTAAGTAGTTAACTCCTCGTTAACTCCCTGGTTAACTTCCTAGCTAAGTCCCTAATTAACAATCCAGTTAACTGCCTCGTTATCTCTCCAGTTAACTCCTTAGTTAACTCCGTAATTAAATCACTACTTATTTCCGAAGGATATACTCCTGTATTAACACTCAAGTCAACATTCGAGTTAACTCCAGACTTCACTCTACGACTTAAGTCTCGAGAGAACCCGCCACTTAACTCCAAGGTTTACTCCCGCTTTAACTCAAAAGATAATTCACTATTTAACTCCCGAGATAACTCCCGGGTTAATTCCTCAGTTATCTCCCGAGTTATCACCCTATTAAACTCCCAATTTAACACTCTAACACATTAACTCCCTGGTTAACTCCCTAGTTAGCTCCCTAGTAAAGTCCGTGTTAACTCGTTAGTAAACTCGTTAGTAAATTCACTAGTTATCTCCAGCGCTTACACCCTAGTTACCTCCGGAGTTCAACAACTCCCGATTTAACTCCCAAGCTAACTCTCAAGTTAACTCCCAAGTTAACTCTCAAATTCATTCCCTAGTGAGGGAGTATACGAAAGTGCCCTAACTGGAAAATTAGAAATGTAGGTCATCTAATATGCTGAAAATATCTATCTATCGTGTTTCTCTGACTTCATGCTATCATTTTTAACTATGAGGCCTTAGTTAAGTCCATCCAACAAGACTTGCCAGGAGATATGGTGAGAACAAACAGAGATTTTAAAATACGCTAAAAACCACATTTTGACTTCTGCGCATGCCCCGCTAAAAACCACATCTTGACTTCTGCGCATGCCCCCACGTAAAATAAAAATATTGTAGCCTTTCGAGAAATTGACATGAAAGTCAAGTTGCTTTGTCCTGGTGCAAAGAGAACTTAATTTGAGCTAGTATTCGCTGATCAACCACTAACTGTTTTACAACCAGACGCGTACGTGTATTGAATGTATGTTACGGCCTGAAAATGGACTAGATCCCTTTCATGTTAACGTGCTAGATATATATGATGTAGCCGTGGAACAGCCCTTTAGCGTCCTTCATAGACTACAGTGTAATAAATATAATTTTTACAAGTTAGACGCACGTTCTATTACAGTCGGGACTTACATCATTATGATATAGATTATATCATAGATTGCCAAGTCACTTCCAGCATATTTGGGGAGATACAACTTGCTAGTTATTTTAATAACTATTAAAATAGTCCCCTTCTAAGCTCTTTTAAATTATTTATGACACCTGTCATTTCATCTATCAAACACAATACATAGCATAATGTTTAGCTTTCTCAAAAACTCTACCTTTCATAAATTTCAGTTCATGTTACAATTATACGACATTTTTTCAGTCCGTTTTTTCTCCTAAAATCTAAAGCCACCTGCCCCTCGGGCTTAACATTGATCCATAGGTGCATAATGTGGTGTATCGCGACATTTGCTACATCAGAAGTTAACTAAACAATCGGCACGAGTTCAGGCTGTCCACAGCCTCTTGTTTCTGAAAGCATTGCAAATTGAAACTCAATAGTTTCCGTCAATATGGTATTTAGAGTATTTAAAACTGAAAACAACAACAGGCAAATCAATTCACAACTCAGTCAATGAAGGTTTAAACTTTCACATTCAGCACTAGACCTTGATCACAAACTTTTTTCATGCTGTAAGAGCATAGTATAGACGAAATAGATAAAACAAGAACAGGGTGAACTGCGTTATACGAACTAAATGTAATTCCAATGATGTTGTTGTCATAAATATAACCTGAATTGCTAAAACCCTACCAAAGTACAGTAAATTGTAATATAAAAGAACAATATTGATGTGCGTGACGGCATATATCAAGCGAGTGGGCAACGAAATCGACTATCATTACGGTTCATTTACAACCAGAGGGTAACTACTAAACAAACCTAGCGTAACATTAGACCACAAATTTAGTAACGGTATGTTTCTGCTTATTTGGGGTGTGATTTCCTCAATTTATAGCCAATAAATGGACTTTACCTCTGCCAGATCACTCGCCAGATGGGTTTCTTCCGAAATTTACATAATGCAAATTGGACTGCACAACCTCGAAAACTCTTCTAGTAGAGCGGATTAGTCTCAGATATCGAAGGTATTGTGCACTTTTCGATAAAAGCATGAAACTTTCCACATTTGTTGTATATCTCACAAAGTTTATTTTAAGAATTTGGAGCCATCGTCAATTTGACCTCTGACGTCATTTATAGGTTAATGACGTCACACAATCATAAAATCATGTTATGTCTCTATGTTTCTTACTAATTTGATCATAAAAGACATCTATTTGGTTTTATGTCTTTCAAACTCAGTAAAAAGTTGTCAAATACATAACCATATCATTTTAAACTAATTTCATTTTGTTTCTAGAAAATAAACTTTGACCTTTGACCTTGACTAACCTTCAATGCCATTGTTGATTATTTACAATGTTAAAATGTGCATTCAAGAGCACATTGTTATTCAATACAGCTGAATTCGAACTATTTCAGTTAATCAGAGAGTGTCACCGTCTCCTAAACATATTTTAGGAATAGCTAATACCTTATACATGTGTACTTGTTAGATTTGAGACTCAAACAAATCTTCTTAAACTAAAATAAATTACGGTTTGAGGCCAATGTCATAAATTTAACACTCTCCAGCACAAGAGCAGAGGGCAGTGCATTTTAAAGCAGCTCGAACACACTTGCAACACATCCTTTCTTACATCCGCAATGAATCAGCTCGTAACAGGATCTCGAAGCCTCTGGGAGTGTTGTCCACAGAGGTGCCCATCCTTCATTACTACTCTGCCAGCCCCAGTTCTCAGGGTTTGGGAGCTGCGGATCTGGATTCAAGGCCAGGTTCCAGATGTTTGCCTGGTAGCATGCCCGTTTGATGTGTTGTACGAGTGCTGCTTGAGTCGGTGGAATGTTCTCAAGGCTTCTTGCCTTTTGAGTAAATAGGCTTTTCCTGGCATCATTCACTCTCATTTGGTCACTTGTGCGCTCGTACAACAAAACCACAAACCTCTCTATAACAGACAACGTTGTTTCAGGGATGTCATTTGGCATCTGCAGTAGGACTTCGAAAGCTCCAGTAGCTTCAGAGTAGTTCTTCCATGTCTCCCAGGCTGTCTTCTTGCCTCTACCTCCGAAAGCTGAGACCGTGTCGCAACCTGTCAGAGCATGGAAGACAGGTAGAGTTGTGCACATCCGGGGATCTATAGACGTAACAAGTTGATGCACAGGAATGTATTTGAAACTTTTACCTGTTCCAAAAGCCACCCACAACTCGTCAGGCCTAATTCCGTCAAAACATGCAATGGGGACAACTACAACATCACTGTCAACTGTGCGGATGCAAACTTTCCTCAAACCTTTGTTTACGGCATCTGCAACATGTAGGAGGAGACGGGTGGCACCATACTCGACACATCAGCATCAACAAGCGAACACAGTACATCTCTTCCGCTTGTTGCATAGATGGCCTTCTGCGTGGTTGCGTTGTTTGTAACTTCATTAGAAAGAAATCTAAACAGTTCGGTCTTATTGTCATCAATGCGAAGGAAATCTTTCCAGTTTCTCGGGATTACAGTTGTTGCAAGCACTCGTCGTCTCACACCCCTTCCTCGCTTCTCCCTGGTTGTGCTTTTCAAGCTATCATGAATGTAAACATCCCAGACCACTTCTACTCGATCAGCTGCCTTTAGGTGGGATGTAACATACGGTATAAACACCATATCTGCGTAGTCTTGAAACGTCTTTGCCGTACCTGGATTCAGCATCTGAACAACTGCAGCGCCGTCCAAGACTTTCACGTCAACATCAGGCGTGTTTTCTGTTTCGGTCTTGTCTTGGTCCAGACAACTAAGCAGATCAGACTTTTTGGCAAATCGCAGTTTTCCACCTGCCGACAATGATGGTGGAGAAGACTGGTTTTCGTGGGCAAAGAACTGATCCAATTCACCATCTCTCGTTTGACAGGAGACATACAGCCGTGAGAAGAGATGGCAATCATTCTTCAGTGACTGAACCTGGATCTTTTGCTTTGATGACATCTTTGCAGGTGGACGACTGAACAGGGCTAACTTGTTTTTGGTCAGTGGTTCAGTTATGGGAACGGTACACTCTACAAGCCTTTCCTCCACAAATTTTCTGAACTGTTCCTGGCCAATGGTTTCCACTGTTTGCACCGTTTTGCTCACAGATGGTTCCAGGATGACCCTGGTATCCAGGACTAGAAGACCTTTGCTTTCATCCAGAAACGGATTTCCCATCTCTTCAACAACTTCGATCAGTGACTTTACATCCTTCTTAAATGCCGCTTGTACACCTGGGTGCTGTTGATGGTGTTGATGCTTAACATCTTGACTGTGTGCACCAGTTACGGACTCCTCAAATTCTGACATCATTCTTGCAACTTCGGGACCAGCAACCATCCAACGTCTAAGAGCTCCAGGGTTCTCCATAAGACCAATTGTTCCACCAGATCCTTTCACTACTGCGTTGTGTTGTTCATGACACTGGTCAAGTGCCATTGTAGAAAACCTGTTGCTTGTCTTGTGAACAACGAACGGTAGCCATCTTGAGTAGTGGGTATGATCTAATGCAAACATCCAGGGGATGACTTTGGCAACTGATTCGACGTAAAGTTGGAAATCTCCTTCTCGTAGAAACCTGACATGTAAAGGTAAGAGGACTTCTAAAGACAGGGTCTTCAACCAGTAGTTGAACTGGACACTCTGATCCGCTCGTAGTGCACACCATTCTTCAAAAGGTGTGGGTTCCGTTGCAGTTGCTTTCGATTCAGAATAGGCTTTGTGCAGTAATGAATAGAGACTTGCAGCTGTGACCTGGTGCGTGTGCCGCGTCTTTGTCAAGTGGCTTGCTTTAGTGAACGAATCTGCTGTCCCAGGGCTTGCAATGTCTGCTTGAACTAGAGCACTTGTCCACCTACTGTCATCCAGCCAATTGCCAAGCAACTACAAATACAAGTGATCAACACTGAATTAATACGAATGCACTTATCCAAGAGTTAACAAGTACACTTCGGTAAGAGATTTAACAAATTATTGAACCTTCGACATCTCTACTCAGTCTGATGTACGTGTTTGTCAGCCTTCTTACTTACCTTCAAGAATGCCATTTCAATGTGCAGTCCACCAAGCATAACCACAAATCTGTCTTCTCCAAGGGTAGTGGGCGAACTCCACTGTATTTGCTTGGCAAGAGCATAGAGGGGTTGGTCAGCCGTAAGAACAGGAACTTGGCCAGGGTTGAGGTGTTGAACGGCAGCCTGTACAAGCATCATGGAGTGTTTGATCATCGCCACTGAGTGTGCACTATCTGGAAACAAAGGGAGTAGCGCAGTAATAGCTGCCGGTGGGATAACTGCCTCCTGGATACTGGCATGGTATGCAGCCCAAGATATCCAGTCCATCTTGTCTAGCTGCTGTTTCGGAAGGGTTTTCATCACTGTTTTGAGCCATTCAGACTCTTCCTTCGCAGCCCGCTCTACAGTTTGTAGACTAGAGGGCTTTACTGGACAACTGACAGCAGGTACAATAAACTGGTTGCCCTTTAATACTGCCGGCGGAACACTTGTATACTTCGTGGGTAAAGGAGCAACTGACTTGCTGGAGGAAGTAGAATGGTTGATAACAAGCACACCACGGTCATTTCCTGGAAACTGATGAGTTGGATGTTGTGTGAGCGAAATACCAGTGCCGTGAAACGAATCCTTTGCTGTTGCAGAACTGGGATTATAGTCAATGTTATCGACCGCAGCTGTTGTGAAAAGTCCTTGGCGCATCTTTGGTGGGCACACAGCATCGTTCGTTCGCAGACGCCATTGGTTATGTCGGTTGTCAGTTGCAGGAGACGATCATATGATACACATAGTCCTAGATTGAAAAGTGTGTCAATGAGGTTTCTGCTGCGTGTAACAGCGTAAATCTTTAACACTATATACAATGGAAGTGGTGTTTCACGATTACGGTTGTGGCGAACTTTGCTAGAGGGCTCTGTTGATTTTGCATATTTCACGCTGTTGAAAATTAGGAGCTGTGAAATCGACAAAGTAGATGCATTGGCAGTAACATTGTCTGTTTGACGTTTGATATTTGGACCGTCGAGTATCATATTCACTAGAGCCAACAGACTCGGTGGTACAGCATCTTGCTGGCATCCTTGGTTGAAAGACTCATCAAATAAGAATTTTGTACTAAACATATCTCTACGGACAACCTTTGCTGTTCTTGCCAATTGCATGGCTTCATTATCGTAATTATCATGTTCACACGCCTTCATAAGAGCATCACCAGTGCCACTATCAAATGAGAGAAGTACACCTCTTCCTTGCGAGTGTGCCTTTGGCTCGGGAAAAACTGAAAGCAACCTGTTTTTCAGCCTCGTGCTATGTATGCGGTCCCCAACAACTGCTCGTAATTGCTCAAGACAAGCCTGGTACATGTGAACCAGATCAGCTAAATGAAATATGGGGTTCACATCTTCGTCAGTACGATGGTCTTCTATGTAGGATACGAGCTCTGCAAATGCAATGCCATGGAGATGAGCATCCGGATCATCATTTGTACTGACCGCCTGTCTTGCTTTATTATATAGTTTAATGAGGCATTTGAAGTGATACTTTGCCCCAAGGGCAATCGTATCTGCAGATGCAAGCTTGGTTAGCAAAAATGAGTCCTCAAGATCTAGTGCACATTTTTTAACCTTCCACTCAATATCTTCGGTCGAAACTTCATGGAGACCCAAACTACCGGCTGGTTCTTCACACACAAAAAACAGGTGGGCTCTGAAAACTTAACATTCCTCCGACTAGAGCGTGTATTCACAGCTGCTGACGAACTGGATGTCTGGTTTTCCGTGCACTTGGTCTGCAGTCGGTTAAGTTTTGTTTGGTTAAATTTCAAGCGGCACGCTTTATGCCAGCTAGCATTGTGTGCCATCAAGGTTGCTTCTATGCCGTTCCCGTCGTCGAGTAGGCTTATGTCAATGTCAATAGGCATGTTCCACAGCTCATGAAACCGAATGAGGTGTTCTGCCAAAGATTTATAACCGCTTTCAATAGGTGCCTTCGTTGACTTTGCTGGACACTGCAACCCAACTACAGAGTCTTCTTGACAGAGCACACAAAGCTCCCATTTGGTTGTTGGTGCCTGTTTTGGTTGTTTTGATTCTGGCGTGGTCGCGTCAATCAAGAGATGACGTTTTGCCATGTTAAGCAAATTAACAAGTGCAAGAAATTCCAATTAGAGATGCAATAAATACAGGTTCCGTGGAGGCCGCCATTATCAAACTCTGTCTATACATGAGAATGTGCTCAGAAGTGTGGACTGAGTTGAGATATTCCTGCAACACACAAGTAATTGTTTTATAATTCCGTAACACAATGTTCAGTGTCATTGAAATAAACTAGAAATTCTCAATATGTAATTTGCACCGATGAATGCAATTTTGTTTGCATTCTTAATTAAGTCAGTTGATATCGTCGAATAATATCTCATACAGTAAGAATTGGTCCATGAACATGTGTTAAATTTCATCAAATCTTGTTGGTTGGTTTCTGTATTGATCAATAAGTTATTGTTGTAATTCTTACCCGTCATGGTTTGGCTTGAATAAATGGAAATTTTACTGCTCGTCAGCCGTTCCCGCCAAACATTTTTGCTCACCACGTGTTGGAGTCGAAAACGAGGCTACAAAAATGGGTATATCCGCTTACCAGTTATTAGATTCACATACTAATCGCATAGACACAGGATTACTGCATTACATCAGGATATTGAGAAAGAAATACAGGACAAACTGGTGGATGAAATTAATCTTTGCGTTTTTAAATCTGTTAAAACAAACGAATAAAAATAATGACGTTTTTCATGCAAGGTTTTCTTTAATTTCTATAAGCTACGGATGGCGCTATGCTCAGTTTGGCAATTAAAATGTATAAGAAAGCCTCAGTTTATAAGAAAACTTACACAAAAAGCAAAATTTCCCCAAATATTTACCATTTATATGGCGGTGATGGGTTATTAAACAACAACATTTATTGGCCGAGGTCAAGGTCAAGGTCATTGGCCAGTTGATGACGTCAGAGGTCAAAACGACGATGGCTCCACATCTGAAAACAAACATTATGGTATGATGGTTTATTGTGGAAAGTTTCATGCTTTTATCAAAAGGTGCACAATTCATCTGCTAATCCGCTCTACTATTCGTATTGACAGTGCGCATCATGATTGCCCGGAATTTTTATTTCATATTATTGAATTAGAAAGGACAATCTTTATTACAATACCAGATTTAATCGGATATCGTACATACTACATATCAAGATGCATTTTAAACCTCTGCAATAAGCCTTTTTTTAAGTAGTTGAAATGTCATTTTCTTAACGCGCCATAAAACCTATTAAATTGCCGTAAAAGTCCAAAAACTTCACTTAGCTAAAAACTACAAGGACTATACTGTTCTTTACAATTTATCTGGTTTCCTTGCGTTGCGAAATGCCTTAGAAGAAGCGTACTCAACTTAGCCAATTTTGAGTGGATTTTTTGCATAAATAATGAGGTAAAACCCATATTTCCGAGTATTACGAAAATCTCGAAATCTACTCATTTCCAGCAAGATTCAATACGATTTTCGAAGATATAGTTCTCCCGAGGTGTCCTTCAGGGAAAATATAATCGCCTGGCCAGCGATTCTCGATATTTATAGACAGTCGCTCTTTTAAATAACTTGTTGTACGTCGAACGCGAAATTCGCTTCAGAACACAATTACTATAATCTGCTTCAAAGGGCATCCGAACAAAGTTTGTAACAAGAAATACAGGTTTATGTTTGAGGTCCTGCTATAAATCATTATTTATTTTGCGGAACTTGGGCACAATTAGGTGATAATGCTACGAAACAGCAGCTTCAACTGAATCCTGAGGAAAATATGTAAAATTCAATTTAAGTTTAATTGAAATTTAATTAATTATTCCGTAATATATCTGTCGGTAATTAGACTACGCATAGCCGATTGATTTTGTGTAATAACCTTTACTTTTCTTGTTCTGTGACTAATCTCACAACACGGTTTTGTTCGCTGCTTCGCAGTTGCTACTAACGAGATATTAACATACCGAAAGTGGGCTATTGATTTGCATCAATCAAATCTTCCAGACTATGTCAGTTAAAGCTATGATTTAAAGCAAAAACCAAATTAAATTAGAATTTCCGAAGAAATTATTTTAAAACAAATGTTATCAAAACTATAGTTGCTATAACAACGAGGTGTATTTTATAGCTACGATTACCATGTTAAACCCTCCGCAGCTAAAAAATTCTCAGAACAGCCAGAATATTTTGAAGTGATAGTTCTTTCTATTATGGAGCGGTATTAAAAAAATGTCTTGAGGTGCGGTAATACGAGCAACATTTTCCTCCAACTTGTCTCGCAACAATGTAGCGTTGCAGGTTGGAACGTGTTGTTGCGCGTATTACCACCCGTTGAACAACT
>JAOBYG010125653.1:0-10907 GCA_025403545.1 Epizoanthus stellaris
AAAATGTTGAACGACCCCTAAGAAGACTTAGTTAGCATATATTTTAGTTAATAACTTTTATCATGTTTGGGCCTGAAAAGGGTTAACAACAGGGAACATAATTATTTCCTATTTTTTAAACACAGACTGAACTAACATGTGCCAGCCTCTTTAGAAACACTCACTATTCAGTTTCACAAGCTTGATACTTTATAATTATTCTGATAATATTTTTTTCTCTTGCAATGTTAACAGGACCCAAATGATTTGAGACGGCCAGGACCAAGAGAGAGAGATCCCAGGGACAGAGATCAGAGAGACAGACCTCCCAGGGACAGGTTTGACAGGGGGGACATTCCAGATCGTCACAAGAGGAGTAGGGAAGAAAACCAGTATAACAGAAACAGCAGAGGTAATGATTCTTACTAATTGAAGCCTTTTAAACATACTATGTACATGTACAATCATGCCTAAATTATTTTTTTATCCTGTAGGAAATTCTAACATAGACTTGATGCTTTTCCTTAGAATTATGAACCAAAATCAAAATAACAGGTACTAGACATCAGCCTTCTATGAGGTATTTGTAGTTCTAACATTACTGTGATCAGGGCTCGAAATAACAGCTGGCTAGACACCAGTCGAGTGACCGGCCAAGTAAAGTTTGGCTCAGTCATACATGTACCATGATTGTTTTGGCCAGTCAAATATATAGTGAACTTTCAAGTCTTTAACTATCAATTATTTGTACATGACTGAACTTTTAAAGGCTGTTAACCCTGTTACAGAATTTTTTCTTAGTTTGTACAGGAACCCTGTCATGTTTTGACATGTTGCAGTTTGAATTTCACATGGCACGCAGCAGCTCGACATTTGAAATGGCTCTTTAATACACTGCTTGTACAGTGAAATTGGTAAAACATTAAGAATGTTTAAAATCGTCTCTATCAGACTAGCAGGCAAAAACTTTGTTCTGTTACTTCAATATTCCATAACACTGAAGCGACGATCTAAATTGCAGAACATAAATTTTTAAAAAATAAAATAGAACATGCATAATTTGTGAGAAGTGCCAGTGTGTTTGGTATACCGTACCTCTTGTTCATTTCAGGTGTTCATGAGCATGTTTTGTACAGAATATTATTTTAATGAGATTTGACAAGTTTGGAATCAAGAATAAACATATAAAACAGCCTGAGCACAAACCACAGCAAAATTTCTATTCAAAACAGATACTGTTGTGTGACAAACATGTGATTTCGATCAAAATTTGAGGCACCAAATTTTATGACCTTCGTATAAGTTGAGATTGATTTTTGGACCCATATTTTAGGTCTCAGAAACTCGACTTATAGTTATACGCCGAGAAATACGGTAAACAGTCAAGAGTCGTCACTGTAATTACCGTATTAAATTATTGCTAGGGTCTATAATGTTGTTGTTTTGTTTTGTTTAAAAATGTGTGGAGGTGCGGGTAATACGCCGGTTTTTTGTTTAAAAACATGCAGAGGTGCGGGTAATACACCGGTGCGTGTAATACGTTGAACTTTGTTTTTTCTAGTGGTGAAAATTCATGGGTGCGGGTTATAGTCCGGAAATTACGGTACTACTAATAATTACTAGTTATTACTATTACTACTATTACAATTAGAATAAGTACTCCTACTACTAATAATATTAATATTAATAACAACAATACTAATTGTAGTAATAATAACAATACTGGTAATATTAATTATAATAATAATAAATGTAATTATAAGTATAACACATGTATAGCACTTATTAAATGCTGTGTAATGCCATTGTCCTCAGAAGGGCAAGTACATTGTCACTGTTTGCTTTCTATTTTGACTTTTATCTAAGTTGCTTTTCATCTGATATTGGATTTAAATTTGAATTGAATCTAAAATGTACTGTTTATTTTTCCTCTGGTACAGTCGAGTGGCAACGAACAGAGAATAAAGGATCTAGAACTGTTGCGGGACAATGAAAAAGAAAACTATCGCAATGCTATTATTATGCGAGAAGATGAGATTAGGGAATTCCGTGATCAAATTGATGAAGCAGTTGTTGAATACGAAAAGTTAATGGGAGTGAAAGTCGCTCTTGACATGGAAATCAGTGCGTATAGGAACCTTCTGGAGGGCGAGGAGACCAGGTATTCTGAGTAATTAATTTTGAATAGTTTTAAAGTTTAATTACAGAGTCCCCATTGACCTTAAAGTCATTGAAATAGATGTATTTGAAAGTTCTTGAATTTTCTATTTTGGCAACAAACTAATTTGGGGGTAATTTAAAGACCGAGTACAATAATATTAATTTGATACTGTGAATATCTGCATACAGGTTACACTTGTGTGTAGGCTGCACTTTGCCTAGTTACAAGGCCTCTCTTCTTGCGCACGGCCATTGCATCTCGGTGACGTCGCAGGGAGCATGACTGTAAGAGGCCTAGCCAAAAATGGATGGAATGTGAGAAAATTTCTCAAGTCATCAAAAGCAATTAGTTTGTTGCATGCGCGGTGGGCTGGCTAAGTTCACAAACACTGATTCGCATGAGGTGAGCGAGTTATTCCATTCGCGAATTATTCGATTTGCCTTCGTGTTTTCAAAATTTATGGCTATTGTATACTGATCGTTAATACCCTAGAATTTCTAGATCAACAAGAGCAAGTGTAAAAAAAGTGTTTGTTTGCGGTTTGGATGGATGGAGTTTCATGTGAATCAGAACTCATTGGGTGAGATGTATTGTCATAATCTGATTTCTTTATTGCAATTTCTATCGTTTTTGTGTTATTTAGAATTTTCTGGATACGGACGTTTTATGTGCTTCTAAATTCAGAGACGAATCATACACACCATCTGGCTGTGATCATATAAATTTGTTGATAATTGAGTACGGTCAAGATTGACAATGGCATGCATTATATTACATGTATAAATAAAAGCGATCTTGAGTGGATAAAATCAATATGTTTGTTGACCAGGGGAAACTGAAAACACATCTTACTGGTTACCAGAATACTAGCACATCTAAACAGTATATAGTTATAAACACCAAATGTAAACCCGTCGCTATCAAATGTTATACATTTTATATGTACAAACAAAATTCACTGTCAAATTGGTGGATAAAAATAATTCAGTAGGGAGAGTGAAAGTCAGAACACAACACACAGTAAATTCATCTTGTAATGAAATGAATTTATTTATCATATTAGTACTCACCAGTAGGCAGTAGCAAAGTTCAAAATATGTACAGCTAGTAGCATTGGCTGAGCTGCAAAACAACTCCATCCATTTTATGACTGTATTATACTCTTCCGATTTGCAACATTTGTGTTCATGCGAGCAGGGAGCACAAATCAGTCAAGTTCCCTGGCCCGAATTTCTCTCTCTTCTTTGCTTGCAACGCCGGATATTTGCCCGGCCAGATAAAATTGTAAACAGATGCGAATCCAATCTGCTTGGTCCACCTGTCGATATGCTGAGTGTTTCACTATTTGTATTAACTTTCTTAGATTGACGGTTCCTTGGCGATGGTATCATGCATGCTGCTTTCAAAACAAACTGTTTGCCATGCTGTCAATTCTGTCACAAGTATGGATCTTGATTGTTGTAGAAATTTCCGAGCTCCATAATGTACAGGAATTTTTAGTAGCATCTAAAATTGTCGAGAAATTTGTCGGAGGTAAGGAGTTTTAAGAGTTCCAAGCAAAAAAACTCCCACTCCAAGCCTTTGTTGATGTAATCTAGGAGCAAGATCTGGGAGTGTCCTGTGATGTGCAGGAAATCTGCATAGTTTGTTTTTGGCTAGGCTTCTAGTGGACACTCAACTCTGTGATGTCACAGAAAACGATCGTACCCAGGCGCTAATCAGACACAACAGCTGGGAAGAGGTCGAACAGGAACTACTGTAGGCAACCATCCCCCCTTGTTATAGGCCCATAATGGTCTATAACCGATACATCTTTTTTGGATATAAACTCCCCTAGTTCTAACTTCTCCCACCCCTCCCCCTGGTTTTCGGCTCATTGGTCTAAACATCACCTTTAAGCCCTTCTGGCTATAAATGTACAAGCTACATCACATGTACAAACATTTACCCAAAACTTCACCATAATCCAGAAAACTATAGGTACCATACTGATATCGATCTTAAAATACAGTTTCCTAAAAAGGAATATTGATTTATCATTTTCTCGAGTACTTACAGATCTCAAAAGGCTGGTCCCTCCATCATTGGCATGGGCACCAAGAACAGTAAGCAAAACTTGGCAGCTTTTGGAGAATTTTGCCCTCAGAACAGTTTCTGGTACACTAAAATGAATTAAGTTAATATATATAAAGTACCATTATTGTATTAATTATTATATAATACCATTAGATTTGTGATTCTCCTTTGAAGTACTTGTCTCACGATATAATGCCGAGACAGTTCGAGATCTATTTATAGCCGACATTCCAGTGTCTGGTTTCACTGCCCTTCAAGAACTCAACCAAGCGTAGACATTCCAATTAACTTGAAGCTCACTGATTAGTTGACATTGTGTGGTTCCAGAGAATATTCATACCCCACCACAAAGGAAAATTGGAAATTCCAGGGGGTTGGGGGTAGGCCTTTCCACAAATTGTTCGGCAACTTTCGAGCAACTTTTCGTTTTTCGAGCAACTTTTTGTTTTTCGGGCAACTGTTTTTGCTCTGAGCAACTTTTACTATTTGAAACGCTTTTTGGAGCGTTTGACAGATTTTTATTAGGTTTACAAGCGATATTATACAAAAATACTTATCTGAGATAAATCAGATGTCCTGCGCGTTAATATTGTGTTTTATCGCATCTTAAATGTATTACTGACATCAATAGTTTTATTATTATTATTATCTTTATTATTATTATTATCAGTTATTTTCGACTTTCGAAGAAAAAAACATGCTCTATAAAATTCAATTGTTTTTAAGTATAATTCAAACGTTATTTGGTTCAGTTTTTCTATTGATACTGCAACAAAGACAAAATATATCAATAAATTGCCAATATATCCTCCTAATAAAGTTTAGGAAGAGCAACTTTTGAGCAACTTTTTAGAAAAATGAGCAACTTTTGAGCAACTTTTCGAAATTTTCCGAACAACTTTTTGAGAATTTTCGAGCAACTTGTGGAAAGGCCTAGTTGGGGGTGATCTCGTCCCCAGATTTTCGGGGGGGAAAATGGGGGGAGGGGAAGGAGGAAACAAGATCTGGCAAAATTCGATTACGTGTGGGGCATGAATCAAGCCCATGCCCCAACTGCGTATGTTCCTGTCAACAAACACCTGAACCTGATCTTGTCTTCAAATTCTGTTTTGGAACCAAAATGAGATCTTGGGATGCAATTAGGTTTTTGTTCCCACAAGCTGGGCATGCGCAGTTGGTGCGTGGGCCTGATTCATGGCACATGCACAATTGAATTTTGCCAGATCTCATTTCCTCCTCCTCCCCCCCCCCCACTTTTTTCCCTCAAAAATTCCAAAACAAGATCTGGGGACGAAATCAGGGAGGGGGGTCTTGTGCCAAAAAATTTAAAGGAATCTATGGACCAAAACTGGAAATTCCAAGGGGGAGGGGAAGCAATTTCAATTTTCCTCCGTGGTGGTGTTATGGATATTTTCTGGAATCACACATTTTTAGAACAGCCTCAAGGCCTCCCCTTTTATCATGAGACATGTACTTTAAAATAACCATCCCAGCACCACACAGCATCTCCCTGTTATCAGCACTCAGAGAAACTTCAGAGTTCAACTGTCATAAGCTATTGCAAAACAAAATAATGTATGCTAATTCACTTAGACTTGTGGAATAATTATTTTTCTGGGGGAACCCTGTTCAAACAACATTGCAAACAGTTATCAGCTTCATCTCCTTTCTGGTTATATATATGAAAAACAGTATGACTGAACAAGAGATTCTCAATAACCCAACCAGTTGAACTGAAAAATGTGGCCAGATACATTGTAGAAAGCACCTCATGATGACACATGTGACCCTCGTAATATGAACACAGTACAGATGGAGAAAGGACACCACAGATTTTTTAAGATTTTTAAAGATATTTATTGTTCAAACCATCAGAAAGAAGAGGGATGGGGGGATGGAAGTGAGAGAAAGCAAATGTTGGCATGAAATTAATCAAGGCCACAGATAAGAACGTACATGTACAACAAGGGCAAAGGGGACTGGAAAACTGTGAATTACCACCAAATCGGAAAAACACAATCCATTATTCTCTTACTACTAAATTGAAATTTAAAGACAGCACCACCAGGGCTCTGCCAGGGGGTGGCCGGTCCCAATGTTGAAAGTCCAATTTTCCAAATTTGTCACATTGCTATTTGTAAGTTTGGATGTACATGTCTCCTATTTTTAATTAATACAAATTTCCAAAAACATACATGAATTCTCTCCTTTTTGTTATTAAAATTGTTGCTGTCATAAATTCACATTTCATCATTGTCAATTGTTGCAAAATGCACACATGTCGTTTTATTTCAATGCTGCATCGCTTCTCAGAATTTACCCCTGACAGGGTGCCACTACCAGCCCTGGTTGTACTGTCAGTGTAGCTATGATTTCAAACAGGCAGGGATTTGATGGCTCAATAGACAGGTACTATTATCAGCCAACAGCTGTTGCTGACAGAAAATATTTCTCGCTTTTCTTAGTCAATAAAATCATTGCAACTGAGCCAGGTATCTACATTATACATTTCTGCTAGCTACAGATTTTGGAGTATGGTAGAAGTCAATCCACTGGGCAAGATATAGTACATTGCTAGTTGATTCAGATGACTTTCACAGCATGATCAATATATAAACAAGACACTTTCAATAGCAATTCTTGCAGGTAGACTGATACAAAATACCTCAATATTTATAATAAACACAAGATGCAAACCTCTTCACCACAAGACTGAGAAGAAATGCCACAGCCGACAAAGCTCCCTCATCCTCTGCAGACTCCAGTGTTGTCATCTGTAAGGAACAAATACACATAAAAAACCAACAATAAATAATTCAATATTTTCAATTTATTAAATGTTTGGGCCACACCATTTTAATTACTTTTTATTAATCAGTACTCCAATTTTTTTTTTAAAGTAAAAAAAAAATGGCAGTCAGGCCATCAGTCTGACCAATTTCATTTTTTGTTGCACAAATACTTTTTAGAGAAACAGTGTTGGTTGGTTAGAAAAAAATGGGAAAATAAACAAAATCAGTAGATAATTTTCAGTTCTAAAAGTACTTTTATTTGATAAATTGGCTTACCGACTGCACTTTCCATTGCAATTGACCTCCTTTGGGTAAGAATGCACACACTGTTTTATCAGTCTTTTTCGTATTACATTTCAATTTTTGGGTGATTTTCTTGGATAGTGAAAGACTTGTCACTAGTTTTGTCAGCCAGGAAACTGTGAAGGAAGAAACAATTTCAGATACTTTCTAAAACTGCAAAACAACTGCTTCCAAATCATCGATTGATTTACCAAAACACTAGTAACAGTCTGTGCAAGCCCTGGCCTGTTTTCTTCAAATATTTGCTCTACAAAAATTCCAGGCTGGACTATTCCAGGAGTAGATGAAAAGAAATTCCTCCAGGACTTTTCAGGGCCCTGGAAGAAAATTATAAAATTCCAGGAGTTTTCCAGATATTCCAGGAATAGTGCAAACCGTCAATTTTTGAAAATTTAGTTGTAATTTAATTAGAAAAGACTCTCTAAACCCCATCAGGACACTATTCACTAGATCTGACAAAAGTATGTTGCCCCACCCTCAGAAATTTGATTGATTTTTGTATGTTTCTGTTCAAAATCCTGAATATTGCCTGTCCCCTCCTCCCTCAGGGTTTGTATTGACAGGTGGATAACTTGGAAAAGATAAATGCTGATAACATTTTCTTGGGCCATTAACCACAGACTTTGTCCAACATAGTTGGGAATGAAATAAAATATATAGACATCCTTCACCGATAAAAGTTTAAAACATAAATGGTATATATAAAAGTTATGTAAACTTGTAAAACAAACGTTTTCAACCAGTGTTGGTCATACCTGCTGATGACCAACACTGGTTGAAAACATTTATTTTACAAGTTTACATAACTTTTATACATATATACCATTTATATGTTTGAAATAAAATATGTACCAGGAGTAAAAACAATTTATGATATTCCAAAAGAATTATTCTTATTTGGAGTCACTAAATATTGCTATTACTGTAAATTTCTTACTGGAAAAATTACTTCCAAGAAAAATATCTAACTTCATAATTTTGGGCCAACATTTATGAAACATTTTTCCAGGGTATGCCAAAAAATCCCTATCTCACTTCAGTGCATGAGGTCTCCATGTGTTTGGCTCAGTCTAGTCATACATAATTTTAACTACCAGACGAGTATACATTATTTAATTAATTTGAGAAAATGTATTTTTTAACATGCCAGTATTATTATTTTAATTTTATTTAAAAATATAATGCTATACAGTACAGTATTAAAATGTAAAATTCTCACACTCTGAAGGCTATATAAAGTAAGGAATAAATTGATATATGGTAATTACTCAATTGTTTTCAAATATATATTTCACATTCCACCTAATTCTAATGGTTGTCACGGAAATATTTTCTCACTTACAAAAGCAGCAAAATATTCAGTTTCTGTTTCTGTTCCTCCTTCAGATTTTATGACCTACAGATAAATATCAGATCAAGTTAATTTTGGGGGATTTGTACAACATAAGATAATTCAAATTTTGGAAAGGTGATTGGTTCAATACTAGTACTGATACAAACCTCTGTGACTGCTGCTAGAACTGCACACACCTAAAGGTAAGGCAGCATTTGATTAAATATGTTATGAGTTGAAGTTTAAACATCTGTACTTGTAAATAAGACTAGACAGTAAAGATGTCAGTATGGCAATTCTGGGTGCCCATATAATCTAACCAAAACAAGAAGTACTATTAAGAAATCAATAACAAAATAAGTCTACATGTAGCTTAGACCAATTCTAACTTGTAATTGCCACCAACACTTTACCACCATAAACACAATTCCACAGTATATATATCAACTGACCAGACATCTGTCAATGGTCTCTTGTGCTCACTCTTCATGAGCCGCAACAACAGAGCTTACAGAAATGCAACAGAATTGTTAGGTAAAATATGAAAGTTATTTTAATCAAATTTAAGAGTTTAAGATTTTAATCCAAATATTATTACATGTATACACATGTACTGTCATGTAGACCAAAGTGACAATATATTTTTTAAATGTTGTGCTTGGTATCCAAATGCTATATTATAATATACAGTACTCATAATAATAAACAATGCACTGCAAACACATATATTTCTAGACTTTAAAACACTTTTGAGTCTTGAAATTTAAGTGATTACCAAAACTGAGTATGATATCACATCAGTGATCAAAATAACCTGCAGCCAACTTAAGACTCTCAAAAGCTCTCAGACGGAGACCCCTGTCTAGCCTTACCCACAAGACCATTGACAGATCTGGGAGGGTTTATTGGTTGACTGCAGTGACAATATTATTTTATTAATTTTCTTAAATTTGTGTCTAAGAAAATGTCTTCTGGAAAGCAGAATATAATCATGTGAAGATAATCCCAATATGCAAGAAATTCCATTTTATAGGGCATGGTTTTTAAGCAATTTTAATCTGAAAAAGAGTAATATACACTTTGCCTTTTAGTCTGGAACCAGGTATGATTTTTCTTGCAAAGTGAAAAACTGCACATATTCATTAATTTTTGTGTCTATTGCTTCTTTGACATTGATTTTCAACATACCAGTAACTTGAGAAAGGTAATGAACCGCAGCCTAAAATTTCAATTTCATGTAGACACTGCAAGTTTATACTGCTTCCCGGAACACTGTCCAAACAACACAAGGCAATCTAAAATAGGGTAGAGTGCATAAAATCATACCCCAAAATTATTCCAAATTGGCATGCAAATGCTGGTCTGATCCTTGAGACCTACCGGTATACCAAAGCTTGTTTAAGCTACAAACTTCAGTCGCCAGAGACAGATCTAGATATTTTGATTGGGGGGGCACATAGAGCAAAGATATTGTAAGAACAAACAAGCACAGAAACAGGTATCCAGGGACATGCTCCCCTGGGAAAATCGTTGAAATTTTAGATTATCTTAAATGGCATTTCCTGCAAATTTGAGTGCACTTTTGGTCATTTCTGGACTGAAATGGAGGGGTGAACCAGTCCCCATGCCCCCCCCAAACAAAATCTGCCACTGGTCACATTCAGCTACATGTATGGGCCATTCCATATCTTAGAAACAACTTCCCTATCGATGATGTATTTTCTGAGGGGGTTGAAAATTTGTCAGCATCTTTGATCTGCCAAAATTTTGCTAGAGTTGATCTGTGTCAGCACTTTGACATTTTTTAAGGGGTAGATTTCTGTTGGCACTTCGATCCTTTTTACTGACTTTCTGGGGTAAATTTGGATTAAGCTCATCAATAGGGGGTGTTTCTAAAAAATGGAATAGCTCTATCTGCTCCTTCCTTGTGTTCAACATAAAACAGTGATACGATAAATATGCTACCATATTTATATATCTTGACTGAAGCATCAGTAAAACGGTTTAGTGACAGAAAAAGATTGCTGTCTTTAAACAGAGTATAGACTATATTTGATCACTATCATTGTCACTTCATTGACCATGGCAACAAGCATTTTACATCTTGAGCAGTCAGCATCTGACAAACATCCCAGACCAAACCAACTGTTTTGCGATCAAAGACTCATAAATTACTCGTAATCTTGACCTAACAATTATGAACTGATATATAAAGCTGACGTTTTTACATGTGCTTTGATTATTGCGTTCGATGAAGGAGAAC